>JZKD02S1605213.1:658309-678448 GCA_000966675.3 Picea glauca | reverse complement strand
AAAAATAATGAGTCATATTTACATCAAACACTATTGGGTCCATTACCCAAACCTTTGTGCTACGGGTCTTTCTTCAAGGGTTGACATCAATGACAACCAACCTTAATCAACAACCGTGAGGAGTTATGTCACGTTCCACATATCACCAGAAATGACATGACATGTACTATCCATCTAGAATAATCTTACCTGTAAATTCACTGATCTTAATGCCCTTATACCTCAAACAGACTCAGGTCCCTTACCCATGCCTTTGTGCTACCAATAATCACTATCATACTTCTTCCAAGGGTTGATATCAATCTACAATATCATTCTCCAAGGGTTGACATCAATTACAACAAAAAATTATCACTCTCTAGGAGTTTACATAAATGACAACCAATAATCCAACCCAATTGTCCATTAACCTAAGCCAACTTCCTCACAGACACAATTTCCATTTATAAAAACCCAAACCCAACACTCAGCACCGTGACTACAACTCCTGCTCCATTTCAAGATGTTAGAAACTGTGATAGAAACTACAAGAGTTAGTTAAGAGACTTTGAGGACTTATAGATGGGAGGGTTATGCCTAGAAATCGATAGATCTCAACAACTCATCATTCAAGTTGGTTGTTTGGTTACTTCTTCATCTTAATTTGTTATTGGTAGGTTTTTATACATAATTCTATATCCTTGACTGATTATTTATTCATGTATTACATTATTAATTATTTAATTGGGTCTGTCGGTGTTTCAGGGATTGGGCGAGTGGGCGTCACAATAAGCTCAAACTAAAAGCAATGCTCAAGGTATATTAAATTTATTGGGAAAGGATTAAATGTGATAGTGATTAAATGGACCCATTGTAAATGTACATGTGATCCATGTGGATATTGGTGGCCACCCACCTATTCCAACTGGTTCAAAACAATCTTCTGACAATTTACTATCTTTAACATTTTTTCGGTTCCTAAACTTTCAAGGCCATTTTGAGGGCCTAAATGAATTTTTTTCGGGATCAAACACCTTAACGATATTCGATGGCTTTGATTGAGACGCCAAAATGAATATCATCGACGATACCTTTCCAACGAGCTATCGTGCGCCCCAAATAGAGATCATATGCCAAAGTTACACCCCCGGGAAGTTGATACACCAAACTACCCAAAACGAGGTCCACAAAACTATTCAATTTTCATATTTCAAGGTTAGGGTTTTGGATTTTCTTTATGTTTAAAAAGGCCTTTAGAGCCTCATTGCAATCATATTCTTGTGAATGTGAGTAGATGTCACATCTCTTCTCAGAGATAAGCTGCCACCATTCCAGTGAGTCGCTCACTCTGTATTTCTACAGTTTTGTACATTTTTCTCATTAATAGAAATTGTGTATTACTGTATTTTTGTGTTTATGGTTGCATGTCTAATATATATTTATGTTATATTATTGGATATCTGAGATATCTCTGTTCATTTCTTTATTATATCTCCGCTCTCATTTTGTGTCAAAAATAATCTGGATCAACATGTGCACTCTCACATATTCCCGAGGAAGGTGTCGCGTCAATTATTATTATTATTATTATTAGCATCCCCGGGAGAGATTTGTGGCCTCAAAACATTTGAAACGACCATCTTTTATGCTTTGATCGTTTGGATTATTACACACCTTTAACTCAAAAATATGGTGCACAAATACCTTTCCACATATTTCTAATGCTCGCCCTCTCATCGCTCCACACCATGTTTTCTCAACCTTCCATTCCATCGATTCGAAAGAGAGCGCGCGCGAACAAGTTGAGGATTCAATTCTAAACGTTTTATTTAATGTAAATTGTACATCATATCTCAATTTATCTTTATCCTATCATAGCTTTTCAACATTTATCAACCACAATTATATGACTATGCTAATATTTACATATTTTTAAATTTGTTTATAATAAAAAAAAATTATATTATAAAATAAAAGTTAATATTTTCAAATTTCAAATTTCTTTTAAATTATGTTATGTTAATTCATAACGAGTAAACCAATCAACTTTCTTTTAAATTGTGTTAATTTTAAATGATGTTAATTCATAACGAGTAGACCAATCAACTATTAATTCATAACAAGTACACCAATCAACTAATATATTTAAATTGTGATTCAAATTTAAAATAAAATATCTTAAACACTTACTTTCAAGTACATCTCACCCACAAATATGTGATATACCATCAACATCTTCATGAACATATCCACTTACCTAAACACATTTTTATTAAAGCTACATACTCACCCACCGCACGTTTCTTCGTTTATTTTATCCCCAGCCTCGAGCTTATCTCATGCGACTAATATTTTGAGATGAAAAATGCCTATTACCCTCTGTTATACTCTATATATGTATATGCATATAATTTATGATAATATATTTGTTACGTCGAAAGGTATATACCTATTGATAATGGGCAGATTTAATAGGGGTTTAGTGTTTAATAAGTTTTTTTATGGACAGGATTAAATATGGCTGAAATATTCTTAGTAGTCACATAAAATAAATCGGTGTGATTTCAATCATTAACTTCCTAGCTATTATAAAAACATCCGTTTATGTGTTTACTTTTTTACATTTACCTAATCATATTTAAAAATTACTTTGATAGCTAACTGATTGTCACCTAAGTGATTAACAGAAATTAAAATGTTAACACCACATAAATGACACTCAAACTTTTATTTGTTAATCAATAATAAAATTTAATATATTCTTTTAAAGATTTTTTTCATCTTATCAACCTTTCGATATTGATCAGCCACAATTATGTGGCTGTGCTAATTATTTTCGAACAAGATAAATATGAAAAAGCAATCGTGTCTCAAACGCAGAACACATGGTGAAATTTCAAGCTGGCTTCGTGCGGTTGTTTAGGTAATCAACTACGTTGTCAGCAGTGCAGAAGGCGATGGATTGAATTGTGACCATCGGATTGACACCGCTAGCAGTGGTAAGCACACTCCCATCTCCTAGATACAATCCTTCCATCTCCCAGCTCTCGCACCTTTCATCCACTGCACCCTCTCCTTCCCTCACCCCCATTCTACAGCTCCCCATCTGATGCGCCGAATACAGAGGCGCTCCTCCGTCGTCTACAACTCGTTTCACATAATCCTCAAAATCTGAACAATTACTCTCGTTTACCTTGAAGCTCTCCAAGTGCTGATGGTGCCCGCCGACCTCGACAGCGCCCGCCGCAACCAGCACTCGCAGTGCCTTTTCAACGCCTGCCCTCGCCCTCGTGGCATCGTCGCTTCTTAATTTGTAATGAATATTGAGACTCCCGTCGCTCTTCGTTCCCACGGTTCCGGCTCCGCTGTCGCGAAGAAGAACAATCAGACTGCATGTTCGGGAGTATTTCACCATGCTTTCTTTAAAACTGGAAGCAGATCTCCACGGAATTGCGGCGGCGAATGTGCCTGGGTGCAGGATAGGTGTTTGGATGAGAGCCCCGTAACCGGATGTTTTCCAATTCGCGGCTTCATTTGAGAAGGCAGTCATTGTTGCTCCCTCGTAACAGCTTCCCTCCGGCGTGGTTCCCTGTGGGAAGTAAACCCACAAGATTTGAACAGGGTGTAAGTGCAGGTTCCTGCCGATGTGGGGATTCTTCAGTCCGCTTCTCCGAAGCAACGGAGGGGTTTGCAATGCCCCGCAGGCCACAACCGTGGCTCTGGCCTTGATRAATAAATGTCTATCSTCGTTGCCGASAGTTGATTTCGCTACGACTCCGATTGCTTTTCTAGACTTCCCRCATGTGCCTGCGCTGTGTAAAATCCGTTKTGCSTGGCACCKGGTGAGGAWAACGGCACCGGCTWGAGCAGCGTCGACCAGCCACGTTTCCGAAGTCCCCTGTTTYATGCCCTTTCTGCAACCGAAGGTRCACCACCCGCAATAGTGGTCGGGCRTTGCGTTTATAGGGATATTTGCCACATGGTATCCYAGCTTTTCACAGCCTGTTCGCAGGACGGTATTCTGGAAATTTTCATTGTCGATTTCCCCTTGGACRCCCAATCGTTTACAGACCTCATCCATGGCATCGCGGTATCTCTGGCTGCCAAATAATGGAAGGTTRAGMTCTTCATTCCACTCGCGGAGGACGTGGTCTGGAGTTCGTAACGAAGCGGACCAGTTTACGGCGGATCCGCCGCCGACAGTGGATCCRGCGAAWACAAGCATCCGCTGATCGTCTGTTGWGAGTATCTTTCCCKCTTCGTAGAGGTCTCTTAYGGCTTCTCGCTCAAGCAGCGACAAGTCTTGACGGGCAATGTAACCTCCTTTTTCCAGGACTATTACTTTGAATCCGGCCTTTGCTAACACTGCTGCTGCTACTCCTCCTCCGGATCCTGAACCGACAATAACTACGTCGCATTCCAGGACATGGTCTCTTGCATTTACAGTTTCTGGGTTGGCTATAGAAGAGGCGTCTGCTAATCTTAATCCGTGAATCTTCAGTGCCATGTTCAGATCTTCGCCTGAGAGCAATGATACATCTATTATTGAGTTCTCCAGTGGTTTGGGGGTGAGTGTGGCGCTCATGGCAACTGGATCAGGTCCACAATATCCGATGGCTTTCCAGAAAGGATTCCGTCCATTCTCATTCACCTGTTATATTTCAACATAACAATGCAAAACCCTTGAAGACCTTGAAATGGCTAATTTATCAAGATATGCCGGAAATCGGAAATCGGCTATCTTACCGTGGTGAAATGGTTCCACGCCACGCTGTTCTTGAAAGCTTTGAAAACGGCCCTGAAGACTGAAAGAGAACTTGTAGACCAGCCCAGGAGAATTTGCTCTCGTGTCTGTAAGCTCAAATCTCCAAACCTCTTTACGAATGGAAATTTTGTCGCCAAAGCCATCCTGCCCGCAAGTAAGAACGTTCCCACGGGTGTGGAGAGCATCCACAGTATTTTCTTCATTATGTGCAATTCTGCGGGCTGAAGTATTTCTTCCATCGTTCCTCCAACCTGCCAGTAACAATTGACATAAATCATCGATTTAAGTTGAACGTGTAACCATTGATATACATCGATTTAAGCTAATTGTGTAACAAAAGAACCGTCACAAGTCTGACAAGAATCCGTCAGAACTCTGAGAATTCGCCCATTCGAAGCCAAATCTTCCATGAAAATTCCTAATCAAATCTTAAATTCTCTGTCCAAAATCCAGGAGGAAAGAAAATTTACTTAAATTGTGAACAGGATCAGGCTCACCTTTGAGGGGCTGCAGCAATTTGGGGCTGATGCCCGATAGAATTCATAAACTTCCATAGTGCTCTGGTCATCGCCAAGGCCACTCGCTGCTAAGGGCAACGAAGGAAAGAAAGTTGTGCAGAGAGCTCCAAGACTTTCAATTTCAGCTGAACTAAAACGGTTGGGAGAATCCATTTCTCTTGCACCCCTTCAGAAATCTTACGGAACTGAAAGATTTTCTTCTTCGATGTCGGAGTGTCCAATGTCCGGGCTTTTCTCATTCCATATGCAAGTCGACCCGATTTTTTAACAAAGAATGCAATTTTAGATTCGACTTATTATATAAACTTCACTGAACTATGAATTCTAAAGTAAAATAAAATTATGTAGCCTTCTCTGAATTATGAAGTGGAGAGGAAATGTTACCTGTCATGGACGTATGTCGCCTTGAATTCTGAATTCTAACAGTGGGAAAGAAACTTCAAGAGAGCACGTCACTGATGTACGGATCAATTTTATCATTATTTGTGATAGAGTACAAATACAATAAATTAGATGGAATCTGACCATTTGAATGACATAGACACGCTAGAGATAAGGACAAGCAGCGTAGGAGTTTGAAAACAAAACCAGCCATGAGGACAAGTATCATAAATGCAAAAATATAATACGATCATTAAAAATATATGTCATTAGAATCCCGTGGTCCATATCTCCGATCATTAAAGTGTTTTTGGTGATTCCACTTTTTGTCTTTGCACTTTCATCAATTATTAATCAGTGAATATGTGGTTACTTGAATATGTGGTTACTTGTGGTAAGTTTTAAAATTGTTTCTATTTTCATAATAATTTGTTGTTTTCGGATATAAGGAAATAGGTTAATAATTGACACACAGAAGCATTTGAAAAAAGTAAAAGCTTATCCCTTAGGAATTATGTGGTTACTTGTGATAAGTTTTAAAATTGTTTCTACTTTCGTAATAATTTGTTGTTTTTGGATATAAGGTAACATGTTAATAATTGACATAAAGAAGTATTTGAAAAGAGTATAAGCTTATCCCTTAGAAACTATGTGGTTACTTGTGGTAAGTTTTAAAATTGTTTCTATTTCCGTAACAATTTGTTGTTTTCGAATATAAGGAAACAAGTTTATAATTGACATAAAGAAGTATTTGAAAAGAGTAAAAGCTTATCCCTTAGGAACTATGTGATTACTTGTGGTAAGTTTTAAAATTGTTTGTACTTCCGTAACAATTTATTGTTTTCGGATATAAGAAAATAAGTTAATAATTGACATAGAGAAGTATTTGAAAAAAGTAAAAGCTTATCCCTTAAAAACTATTAATAAGTCCATCATTAATTGACCATTAAATTATACTAAATTCTCTAATCATATAAAAATAAATAAATATAACATAAACAAAATTTATATTAAATAAAAAATAAATATATCATAAATAAATTTAAATAAAATAATAAAAAAACAAATTCTTATATATTATTTAAATCAACATTATATAACAATAAATAACATTATATTATAAAAACACAATCAACCTTACCCAAACATTGAAATATACATTATATTATAAAAACACAAACAACATTACCTAAACATTGAAACATAGTACCAATGCAACTCTTTCATACATAGACTAATAAGTCTATTATATTATAAAAACACAATCAACCTTACCCAAATATTGAAATATACATTATATTATAAAAACACAAACAACGTTAAGGAAACATTGAAACATGGTATCAATACAACTCTTTCATGCATAGACTAATAAGTCCATTATATTATAAAAACACAATCAACCTTATCCCAACATTGAAATATACATTATATTATAAAAACACAAACAACATTACCTAAACATTGAGACATGGTACCAATACAACTCTTTCATACATAGACTAATAAGTTTATTATATTATAAAAACACAATCAACCTTACCCAAATATTGAAATATACATTATATTATAAAAACACAAACAACATTACCTAAACATTGAGACATGGTACCAATAAAAAATAAATAAATATAACATAAACAAAATTTATATTAAATAAAAAATAAATACATTATATTATAAAAACACAAACAACGTTAAGGAAACATTGAAACATGGTACCAATACAACTTTTTCATGCATAGACTAATAAGTCCATTATATTATAAAAACACAATCAACCTTACCCCAACAATGAAATATACATTATATTATAAAAACACAAACAACATTACCAATACAACTCTTTTATGCATAGACTAATAAATTCATTATATTATAAAAACACAATTAACCTTTCCCAAACATTAAAATATGTATTATATTATAAAAATACAATCAACATTACCCACATACATTATATTATAAAAACACAATCAACATTACACACATTATATTATAAAAACACAATCAACATTACACACATGATACCAATACAACTCACATTAAAATATACATTATATTATAAAATCACAGTCAACATTACCTACATGTTACCAATACAACTCTTTCATGCATAGGCTAATAAGTATTTCAACTAACAGATTTTATTTACATTGTCGAAGGTTTGAAGCGTTTTGCAATTTTGTGGGTTCCAGCGAACTTGGAGAAATTCAAGAATTTACAAGGTAAGTTTTGTAAGAGACTTATGGGTTTCACACTGAAAGATTAAGGTTTTTAATGGTAATTAGTACGTATTTTTATATATGCACAAGTCACTGATTGTACACTTTTAAAAATACAATATAAAATATATGTATTTAAATTAAATTTATATATTTTATTATTTTATTTGAAAGATATTTTAATTTGTAATTTTTTTTAATATATCTTTAATATAATATATATGTATATAAATTAAATTTATATATTTTATTATTTTATTTGAAAGATATTTTAATTTGTAATTTTTTAAATATATTTTTAATTATGTTGAAAGGTGTACACTTATTGATAATGGGCACATTTAATATGTTTTTAGTACTTAATCAGTTTTGTATAGACAAGATTAAATATTGTTGGAATATTTTTAGTCGTCTCAATAAATCAATGGTTGTGATTTCAACCACTAACTTCCTCACTATTATAAAGACATCCATTTACATGTTTATTTTTTTACTTTTACTTAATCATATTTAAAATTTACTATGATGACTAGCTGATTGCCACCTGTGAGTGATTAACGTTTCATTTTCTAAAAAGCCCAAGTTTACCAGCCACAATTTTTACTCCAACTATTATTTACCATTATTTACTGGGCGAATTTACTAGGCGGGATTTTCTTGCCTTACCGCGTCTATTATTTAATGTGCAGGCTTCTGTCGTTAAATTAAATTTTTATATTTTATTATTTTATTTGAAAGATATTTTAATTTGTAATTTTTTTTAATATATCTTTAATATAAAATATTAATATTTTGTTAAAAAATTTAAAGAACTATGTAAATTGAATTGAGTGTTTTTGAAATGTGCATTTTGTCTTCATCTTTGAAAAATAATTATAGATGATTTTAGTTTATATTTTTCCATGTCCTTTCTACAATATTGGGTGATGAGAAGTTATCATCTTTTCAATTTTTTTGGTTTCAAAATGTATATAAATGTTCTTTTTTCTTATATTTTACATCTCACTTGCAACTATTACGTGATAAAAAGTTACCTTTCATTCAACTTTTCCTTCCATTGTAAAAAGAAGTATAGAACTTCTTTTATGTTTATATATTTCATTTTATTCTTTCCATTGATTTTGGTAATAAAAAATTATAATGAATTGACAAATTATATATTTAAAGACATAATTTTTTTAGTGGTTACAAGAATAATTGTAATTGTTTCAATAATCATCATGAACCAATTGTAATTGTTTTAATAATCATCATGAACCAAGAATTTATGTGCATTTTGAATAGAATAGTTGGATCAATTAGTTTTGTTGGTTGTGGAGCTTGATTATTTCCCTAGGTTTGTTTCAGCCGTACTTGGACCTCATTTCCTAAGGGGGGTGTGGGGGGCTTTCCCCCCACAACTATCGCTAGGGGGGTCGACAATCATTTTTGTAGGCTCCCCTTGGAGGGGGATTCATGGGGCAATGCCCCTGAAGTGAAATATTGAGAAAAGTTGCCTTGTAAAATATTGTAATTTTGTAGTCAATCTAGACTGTTCATTATAAGGTTGCAGATATGATGGTAGAAGTTATTTTAGGGATTTTTTTCCCTAGAAGGAAACCCTCTTTTATGAGGGAATAGTATTGTCAGTGTGTATGTGTGTGATTATTGTATTCTGAGAGAGTATATTGTGAGAGAAATAAGAGGAAGTTACAACAGGTGTGTTGTAGGTTGTATCCATTCATTTTGTTGGATAATAAAAAGGAAGGACCTAGCAATTTCTCTAGTGGATGTAGCCCACACCGGGTGAACCATGTATATTTGTGTCTCTATTGTATATCTTTTGTCTTTTATTTCCGTATTTGTTTTATTTATTGCTCCGCAATCCTGTTCTCCCAACAAGTTTGAAAAATAAGCATTATTGTACAACACTTTTCGATCAAAAGTTACATATTAATAAATCCTCCTAGTGTTTTGTAGTCTTTGATATATATTAATAATGAAGCAAAGGATCTGGATAGAAATTTTTCTATGGCATTATTTTATTGTAACCTAGCCTACAAAACCAAAACTAATTAACAAAGAAATAGAGAATGATAATACATCAGACAATATGGACGAACAAATGGGAAATATATCATTTTATTCCCCAGTCAATCAATGTAGAAATGGTTTACAGGTCTCGTGAAGCACCTCACCGGATTCTACATTTAAACGGAAAATATGCAAGTGTTTTCAGGCATATAGAATGTCAAATTCTCAAGAAACCTCCAATAGAGACAACCACATTCAAGGAAAACCAAAAAAAATAACAACTAACAGGTACATGTGTTGTCACCACCCAATAATCTCCACCTTGACAACAACTTGCTTGATACCTTTCCCAAAGAATTCAATCGTCACCTCTCCTGCAAACCAAGAGAAGCCAAAATTCAGCACAACTTCTCTAAAAGAAATGGTTGTGTAAAATGTCTTCACAATTCTCCCCATTATTGACCACTCTACTTTCATCGGTAACCTATTTTACAAAATGATTCCTTGTCCAATTTCAGTACACCGGACAATTTGTCAAATACACAACACTTTGGCTACCACATAACATCTTATCATGTACATGTCCAAACTTACCCACTAGATCCTTGCATTCGTGTGAGACATAACCTTAGGTAGATCTCCTCTTGTCCAAATCTCCTGCAGACTAAATTATGACAACCATTATAGGTGATACTCATTCCTCTAAGATACCAAAGCACCCATTTCCAATGCTCTTTACCCTTTTTTTCCACGTGTCCACTCACCAAACCAACTGCATGTGAAATATTTAGTCTTGAACATTCCATCACAAACATCAACCTTCCTGTTGTATTAACATATGGTACACGAGACATATAATCATTTTATTCCTTACTAGCATGACATTAACTTGAAGAAATATTGCAATGGAAAGCTAAAGGGATATTTATCAATTTCCCAATGTCCATACTGAACCTCATTGACATTTTCACCTTAAACTTCTATTCTGATAACCACAACTTACCACTTTTCCCATCTCTGTGTAATTCTATGCCCATGATTTATTTTTCTACTCTAATATCCTTCATCTGAAAGATCTTGGCCAACTTAAAATTTAACCTGTTGATCTTAATCATGCTTTGGCTCGCAACAAGCATTTCATCAACATATAACATGAAGATAATGAATGTACCGTTGTCCAAAAATTGAAAGTAAACGCAATGGTTATACTCACTTCTCAAGAAACTTTGGCTCACCATGAAGGAATCAAACATCTTGTACCAGTGCTTCGTTTTCTTTAGGCCACACAATGATTCCCTAAGTTTGCAAACAAATCCCCCTTCACAATCCTAAACAACATCTGATTGTTCCATGTAGATATCTTTGCTAGTGATGATTTTGTGGGCAGTAAGATTCTAAAATGTACATCCTTTATCTCCATCACTATAACCAACAAAAATATTAAACTTGTCGATTCAAAGATAGTAATTTTGGAAGTAAATTATGGTTTATTGGTACCTGTAGCCCTAACTCTTTCTTGTACATATGGTCCAGTTTTTTATGCCATAAACAAGTAGATGCACTTGCCTCCTTAGATACTACTTATAATTTACTTATTCTAGTATTTCCTTCCAACTTGTAAAAAAATTCCAATCTTTGTTGCCTTCATTGCCACCAAACTTCCTTTGGGCACATCCAATGCTCACCTTGAACTTTTCCATTGGAACAAACACCAAGCTTTAACAAAATCTCCCTTCATAGACTTCCACAAAAATGTGTCTAAGAAACCCTCACTACCTCCACTTGAATGTGTCCTATCTACACCGATTATATGAAGAGGGATTTAAAAAAAAAATATGTGTGAATAACAGATATTCCAAATAGGTTCATTAGTTTATTTCCTCTTCACACTGCTCAACCCCTCCTTTCTATGCAAATAGTAGTCACACTTTCATATTCTTATGTAGCAACATACATGGGAAACAATTCGTTGGTAGCCATTTTTCGAATGCAAGGTTCCTCCACTTCTCAAACAATGGTGGATCCACTTCTCCATCCTCAGGCTCCCAATCTTCCTAAATTTTCAACAATTCGTTCTCTTATGGATCTCTAGCTCTCTTGTGAGAAACCCTTGCACACACAAAGTAGCATCTTTTAGCATTTTAGACTCGTATAATGCCAGAATATAATATCAAATACCAATGAACCCTCATTCTCCTCATGACTCGGCTGTGATTTGTAACCTTCTCCTAGGTAGTGAACAAACATTCTCATCTAGCGACAACAACCCTCAACCATCAACAATATTATCAATCTCTATGAGACCCTCATATATTCTTCAGATCAACAACCTCATAGTTCTGGACTCATGAACTCATGGCTCAGTATGTCTCCTCTATACAATGAACAAAGACATGGCTTGCATCCTGTCACACCCCCCTTAATTTACATTCTTCCTTCCTCGGCTCTTCAAATCGACCCTCGACACTCTGAGAAACCCTCAATCCTATTCATTGATCGACCTTTCTTCTTTGTATGTGAGAAACCCTCAACCCTATTCATTGATCGAACTTTCTTCTCTATATGAGAGAAATCCTCAACCATTTGTTTACGGCCTCCATTTATTGGCTTGACAACAACCCCAACAATTTCCGCAAATGGTTCGACCTTTCTCCATGTAAAACACCCAACCCCCTAAGTACCCTTTTAAGGGATGGTGTATTAAGTTTTTTCTTTTCTTTAACCATATTAAAGCCTTCTCCCAAGGGAATCATCATATTCTACTCATCAATAAATTTCTGATAGCTGTCACCATGCTCAAAATCGAGCTCTAGGTTAGGCGTTATGCCCTCTCAAATTTTCTTATGCCTTCATTGGAAAAAAACCATCTCACATCCACATGGCATCCATGTGGCTCCCTGTCACTTTCATTATTTGATGCAGTACTGACGTGGTTCCTGCCACCTGGCCCGTCGGTCCTTTACCTATCATACCCACTAGATCCAACGACTATGATCTAATCGGGGCCTTCCTTTACCATTGGATTCATGGAGAAACAATCACCTCCAACCAACTTAGTCTGACCCTGGATACTCCGATAGATCTGGCGGTCCTTGGATTTAAGAAATTAATAGCTTTGATCTCTTAAGAGTCTCTAACATAAGTGGAATTTAATGCCCCCCTTATGATCGCCCTAAGCTTAGCTTAGGTGGGGTCCATGGAGATCTATGGTTGAGAATGAATCTCTCCCTCTCCCAGATCGTTGACCCTTGATCGTTCTTGGAGTCTCTCTCGTAACACTCCCTTGGGATTCTAGTGACTCAGATTACTCTGATAGGCCCACCTTGATATAATTCCCTTCGACGAATATAACGGTTCTTGGAATCAATAAAACAATGGATCTTATCACATCAGAGTTCTTAACTGCTCGACAGTTAATGCCTGCCTCCTTTGCTGGAACCTCTTACATGTGGCACTGCCATATACTACCGCTTGGCATGACACATGCCACTCACTATGTGGTATGGACCACTCCTCAAAGTGCCAAATCATCATTACATGTGGCACTATATACACTCAACATGTGGCATCACCCACGACATAAAACATGGGCTAACGTGGTACTACACATCATCATCTGACATACAGTCTCTCCACTCAGGTGTTGACATATGTTCATTCTTCATTGTCCTGATTACATCATATTATGTCATATTGATGTCAAATCTCCCTTTTGACCTCTCTTAAGAGGAACCCTTAATGATATATGATTGAGTTTACTTCTCGGCCATCATCGATCTATGATCCATATTTCTTCTTGGATCCTTCCCCGTTGGAGTGCCCCCACTTCAAGCATCCAAGGCTACTCTAACCATCAGAATCCAACAATACTCACTACAATGGAATCAACAATCCATATCTCTCTGTCTCCACATTTGATATATCTAATGGCCCACGATGACTTGCATCCTCTCCCCTCATAGTTCCTTACGAATTCGCTTTGGGTACTTTCACCTAGACTTTATTTCCACCGTGTACTTACCATCTGGTGTGACACGTGGCACACATATCCCCATGAAAATATGACTCATAAAAGAAACCCATCATGACACACGACATGATATTCACTTAACACATGGCACTACCCATGTCATGAAACATGGGTTGATGTGGTGCTACACATCATCACAGATCATCAGGATCATCCATCAATGTGTTGAGATCTGTCCAAAGTGCATTGGTAATTGGGTGGCATCATCCTCCTTTCCATTTCTCACCCTAGAACAAATCAATGGCTAAGACTTGATCTCTTCCATGCACTGATCAATGGTACAAATCATTTCTCGGAGTTCCTCCATCAGAGTGTGTCCTATCTGGGATGGCCACATTGTTGGATTACTGAGAGGGTGTTAAGAACCAAATATCAATATAGCATAGAAAAACCTCAGAATAAGTACTCAACGCCTTGAAAAAGAGATAACTTTAGATAATAAGCCTCTTTGATGGGGCAACCTCCTTATTCCAACATAAATGTACAATTCAAAGATGATTCAAAATGAAAATGTCTCCTTGGTATATATAGGAGACTAGAAGGTATAATTACAACTAATGGAATAAAGCCAACATAAATAAAATAGCATTACTAATCTAGTATGCCACAATTAAGGGGTAATGAGGCACTATTTAGGGCTTAACATTCCCCTCCCCTTGAGACATGTGTTGTCAACAACGCTTGAGTAACTCTGGATGCTTATGTACAAAAGACTCATCTTCCCAAGTGGAATCTCCAACCGGTAGTTTCCTCCATTTAATGAGACACTATGAAATGGATCTATTCCTCAGCTGACGAATTCTTGTGTCAGTGATGGCTTCAGGCTCAATATGATTACTCCTTCCTCATCAAGTTATTGCAATATAGTTTGAACTGGGATCTTGTAACCTATAACCTTCTTTAACCATGAGACATGGAAAACTGGGTGTACTCGTGAAGATGCATACCACTCCAATTTGTATGCCATAGTACCAATATTTTGCAATACCTTATAAGGGCCATAGTACTTTGGTGATAATTTATTATCCGTCTTGGCTTGCTTCAGGGACATCTGTTTGTATGGTTGTAGTCTTAAAAACACCCAATCTTCTACTTCAAAACTTCTTTCACTACGATGTTGATCTGCTTGTTGTTTCGTGTGATTTTGTGCCATGGTTAGGTTGTCCTTTAATATTTGGAGAACTTGTTGTTAATGCTCAATGTGATCTTCCACTGCTTGAACCTTATATTTTTCTTTTAGAGAAGAAGTGATGGAAGGAGGGTGGTATCCATAGAGTGCCACAAATGGTGTCATTTTTGTTGTAGTATGAAAGGAAGTGTTACACCACCATTCTGCTAAGGCTAACCATTCGAACCATTATGTTTGTTTATTAGATATAAAGAAACGAAGGTATCCTTCCAAACATTTTTTCACTATCTCGGGTTGTCCATCAAATTGAGGATGATAGGATGAGCTATGAGCCAATTGAGTACCCAAACAAGAAAATAATTGTGTCCAAAAATGTCCAGTGAAGATGGGATCTCTGTCACTTAGAATAATCTTTGGGCTGCCATGTAGCTTTTGAACTATCTCCATGAATGCGGTGGAAACTGTACTGGCTTTGAAGGGATGAGAGAGTGCACAAAAGTGTGCGTACTTGGTTAGTCTATCCACAATCACCATGATGACACTCTTTCCTTTGGACCTCGGTAACCCTATGATGAAATCCATGGAAAAATCCTCCTAGCGCTGACCTGGGATGGCTAATGGTTGTAAACGACCTGGGGTCTTAATTGTTTCCACCTTATTTTGTTGGCAAACCAAACATTCCGCCACAAACATTTGAACATCAGTTTCAAGGCCATCCCAAAAAAATTACTTCTTGACCCTATGTTAGGTTTTCAAAAATCTCGAGTGCCCTCCTACTGGAGAGGTGTGCAATTCCAATAGTACCTTTTGTTTTAGTTGGGAGTTCTTACATAAATATAAGAAATCTGTGTAACATAGTGAATCATTTTTCCATGTAAATGGATTTGATTCACTGGAATCATGCTGCAACCTTTGAATGAGAGTCCACACTTTTTCATCATTCTTCCATTCATCCCTTGCTTCTATTATCCAATCCGGTTGGATGATAGAGATATCACAGAAAAAGGACTCAACATCTTCATCCTTACTTGAGAGTGCATCTGCCACAACATTTTGCTTCCCTTTTTTATAGACGATTTCAAAATCATGACCCAATATCTTGGTTACCCATTTTTGTTGTTCTTCTGAAGATAATCTTTGTTCCAAGAAGTATTTAAGACTATCATGATCTGTTTTGACCTTGAAGTGCCTACCTATTAGGTAANTCTCTATAGTTGTTAGGATTGGTCCTTCTAGTAGCCATAGCCATATTTTTACTTTCAACATTTCTTGCCACCCTAAATGCATTCTCCAATGATTTGGGTTCCCAAAGGAAAACCTTTAAAGTTCCTATGAATACATCAGTCAAGTGCTCATTTGGAATATTTTTTACCTTTATATTCAATCTTTGGAAGTTCTCAATGCACTTTGTAACTGAACCCTTTTGCTTGAGATTTATCAATTGGCTAAAGAAGGTGTTGCTCCTTGTATCCTCATAGTGTGCTATCATTTCTTTCGTGAACATTGTCCAAGTGATGAGTGATTTGTGAGAACAAAGCGATCGATACCATACGAATCTATTGGGTTCTAAATATAAAGAAGCAATTCATACCTTTTGTGTATGTGGCACATTATGTAGATCAAAGAATTGCTCCATCTGAAGTATCCATGTGATTGGGTCCTTGCCATCAAACTTCCTCATATCGATCTTAGGAATGTGGTTGGTATTCAACCTAAAGTTGGAGTTTCTCCATTCTTGATTCACCTTCCTTGTGTCCATCATGAATTTCATGGGATACATTTTCACTTTCATGTGTCCTCTTTATTATGAAATTTTTCAATCCTTCCATGATCTCCCCTTTTAAACCCTACATTATCTCTTGTAGTTCATCTTTTATTATTGTCGTCTTTTGTAAATCATTTATGTCCCTACGCATTTCTTCACCTTCATCAAGAGTCCATGTAGGATTTTCTGGAGGCTTATTTGGTGTAGAAGTTTCCTTTTTCGGGTGGCATGTTGGCGAAATATCACTTTTGAACCTTCATTTTGAGGTGGTTTTGCTAAACAATCTTTCTTCTGTTGTATCTCCAAAGTTTTGGCCCTTTTGGGTATGAAACTTTCTTTTTTTTAGTTCTATTATATTTCTTCTCTGCAATGCCACAGGTCTGATCAATATTGGATGTGCCAAGTGGAATTTACGATAACTTCCCCACAACTTGCTGATTTTTGGCCTTTCTAGGAGATCTCACCTGTATAGAGTGACCCACACAAAATAATTGATATAAAATTCTGAACTTGTACCAGAAATACTACAGAATGTCCACTATCTAATGCAACTAGTCTCACTCAATTTGGATACTGTAGGAAGAAGTTATTATTGTTTTATTTGGAACACCTTCTTGAGACTAGTCAATAGGACTTGTCAGATACCCTATCTTCCACAGGGTGTATATAAACATTTACAATAAACCAAAAGCTGAAATTTTTACCATAGCTACCTTAATAATTTTTGTGAATAGACTTTGGATTTTCGGGTCTGAAACATTACAAAAAAAAATTATAGTGAAAATTCTGCAATGACTCAGTTCAGGATGATTCCATAACCGTATATTTCACAGGTTGTATATCCAAAAGTATAAGGCCTTAGGAGATGAAATTGTAACCCAACGTACCTTGATCCATATACTAAATATCCTCCAAGCCGTTCCTTTTGAAATGTTGTAGAAAAACATTTATAGCGAAAATTTCAAGGTGTCTCAGATGTAGCAGCGAAATCCTAAGACCTTGATTTTTGATACCATATGTTATCAATATAGCATAGAAAAAACTCAGAATAAGTACTCAATGCCTTTAAAAAGAGATAAATTTAGATAATAATCCTCTTCGAGGGGGAAACCTCCTTATGCCCACATAAATGTACAATTCCAAGATGATTCAAAATGAAAATGTCTCCTTGGTATATATAGGAGACTAGGAGGTATAATTACAATTAATGGAATAAAGCCGACATTAATAAAATAACATTAATAATCCAATATGCCCCAATTAAGGGGTAATGAGCCACTATTTAGGACTTAACAGTGGGGAGGTGAATCAGTAATATAACAATTCAATCCTTTTTAACCATAAAATGCAAGTGTTAAATCAATGTAGCATTATCATCCAATAGTTGTTGAGTAAATAAATAATGAACAAATGAGAAATCATACACATACATAGTACACCATTGTTTTAACGTGGAAACCCAAAGTGGGAGAAAACCACAAAATGTTTTTTCTTATATTTCTTTAAGAATTACATCCATTGGAAGCACCAACTTCCTTTGTTTTCCAGTTGCAACTGGAAGGAGGCTCCAACCCCCTAGTTTCTCAAGATACAACCTGAGGGAAGCTCCAACTCCCCAATTCTCTAGCTACAACCATAAGGAGGCAACAACCCCCTAAGTTCTATAGCTACAAACACCTATCATTTCCTCATCCAACCACCCTAACGTAGAAGTAGAATAATGGAACCACTGTCACACTATCACAGTGAGATATATTGTTGTAAACATGTACCAATCAATTTTCACCAAACAAGATGTACCAATAACCTTAACCATGCATCAACCATGCATCAACCTGTACCATAAACAAGTGCATGAACCATGCACCAACCTATACCTCAACTTGTACCATGAACAAGTGCATCAACCATGCACCAAGCCTATACAAATAGCATGTCACAACAACCTACCCAAACAACCTATAACAACAAACTGTCTCATCAATCTTATCAACCAAATCAGATCTACTCACCAAGATCAATCACCAAGACAACTCTCAAAGATATGCATCAACCAAGCATAACACAACAACTCATAATCATCACCAAGGTAGATATGTGCTTCTAATAATATATCAATACAAGTATGCTACATCATCCATAAACCATGTTTCAACAATACTACTAACAAGTGCCTCCAACCATGTACCAAGTATGTACCAATAATGTATCAACTACTCATCAACTATGACTCATCAAGATGTACCAACACCATCAACTATACACCTCATGTATGTGCCAACTCATCAACTACTTGTCTCAACCATGTACCTCAACCAAAAGTCCTCATCAATTTCATCATCCAAATCTGATTTGTAACTCTGTAATAGACCTGGTGTATATGATCGCATACCTTCAAACCTTCCTTAACTTTAACAACAATGGGCTAGCATTTTCATCAAACTTTACTTTAGTCTCACATGACTAGTTTTGGATTAGTCAACAACCCTAACTTGAAATAATCATAACTATGTACCTTTAATGAATAAAGATCTACAAATAGTACACATTGTTATTCAGTGTGTTTTATGCAATTCCCCCAGGTGTCACTGCTTGGAACCTCTCAGAAAAGGAGTTATAACAAAAATGGCATACCTTGTTGAATTTTGGCTTATTCTAGAGAGAGAACTTGTAGAGTGTGCCCCGCACGGAATATTTGTTGTATGGATCTGAAAATTGTACAAAGAATACTACAGACTATACTCTAACCAAAACATTTTGTCTTACTAAATTTGGATATGTTATGAATACGTTATGACTTTTTTACACAAAACACCTGTTTAGACTAGTTTCAAGACTAGCCACAAACCCTGTTTTCCACGTAGTGTAACTCCACAAATACAACGACCCACAAGATTAAATTTGTACCACAGCTACTTGGATATGTTTCCTCAATGGCCTCCCAATTTCACGGTCTGAATCATTGTAGAAAAATGTTATTGTGAAAATGGTGAGATGACCTGTAAATAACATACCTTAGAAAACATCATCAAAAGAATTTATCCTCCCTTGAATTTTGGCCTTCTTTACTTCACCTTCCCTCTAAAATTTAGCTTAGATATCCTTTGGTTACCTTAGTCACCTGTAGATGTTCAATATTCTCAAGTGTGATTCAAATAAGAGAGCCATGCCTCTTATTTATACTTTCATGTAGCTTCCTCAAGGTGTTACTTTTAACCATCTTAACCCACTATCCTTATTTTAGGGTTAACCCACTTCTAACCACTTTCCCAATTAGTAATTTATCCATTAAATTTATTATTTAAATAATTTATTTTGTATCCACTTTTACTTA
>JZKD02S1605213.1:639923-658259 GCA_000966675.3 Picea glauca | reverse complement strand
ACCTGTCCACTTAGTAACTTCTCCATTAACTTTATTATTTAAATAATTTATTTTGTATTCAATTTGAATTATAGTATACTCATCACTTCACTTTATTATTTAACTTCTAAAATCTTCTAAACCACTTTGACTACTTTGACCTTTTGGGGATTCTAGATGACTCATGAGGGTTCTCCAACTTCGCATGGCCATAACTCTCTAAACGTGAGGAGTTATGTGACGTTCCACATACCACTGGAAATGACATGACATGTACTATCCATATAGAATATTATTACTTGCAAATATATCAAAACTCGTACCATTATCCATCAAACAAACTTGGGTCCATTACCCAAACCTGGGTTCTCCAACTTCTCATGGCCATAACTCTCTTATCGTGAGGAGTTATGTGATGTTACACATACCACCAAAAATGGCATGACATGTACTATCGATATAGAATATTCTTACCTTCAAATATATTAAAACTCATACTGGTATACATCAAACAATCTTGGGTCCATTACCCAAACCTTTGTGCTACCAGAATTCGCTACCGGACTTTCTCCAAGGGTTGACATCAATGACTAAAGGTTGACATCAATCTACAAAATCAATCTCTGATGGTTGAAATCAATGATAACCAACAATCCATACCAATTTTTCATCAACCTAAGCCAACTGTCTAACAATCTCCCCCCTTTGGCATTGATGGCAACACTTAGTCATGATAACATTCATGCTTATACTCCTCATCAATGTTTCTATCTCTCCCCCTTTGACATCAATGGAAAAGGGTATCTCCCTTTAGGGTTGCTCCCCTTGACTAAACTCTCCTTGGGGCTGCTCCCCCGCTCTACATGCCTTTGTTCTCTCTCTCCAATCATTTCTATCCTATATATGATAAATATATCCCCCTTTGTCATTAATGGCAAAGGTATATTTCCATCTAGGGCTACTCCCCTTAAAAGAAGTGTCCTTGGGGATACTCCCCTTGAATGAACTCTTCTTGAAATTGATCTCCCAACCTGAATTGTACTCTTTATGGTGTTTCCTCATATAAATATAAGACATATAAGATAAGAATTCAAAAGCATTCATTTTGGAGTAGAAATTACTCTGAGTCTCTGGTGAATATACTCAAAAGCTTCTCGTGGAAGCGGTTTTGTAAAGATATATGCCACTTGTTCTTTTGTGCCCACATATTCAACTTTGATGTTCTTTTCTGCAACCTATTCCCGTAGAAAGTGATACTTGATTGGAATGTTCTTCATTTTGGAGTGCATCACCGGGTTCTTGAGATACTGATGGAACTTGTATTATCACAATAGATTGGAATGGGATCATCATACTCAACCTGTATATATGTCAGAGTTTTTTTCATCCATACAACCTATGTACAAGATGTTGTTGCTACAATATACTCTATCTCAGTTGTAGAGAAGGATACTGATGATTGTTTCTTTCTTAACTATGATACTAAACCCTCACCCAAGTAGAAGGATGCTCCATTTGTTGTTCATTGGTCATCAATGCAACCTTCCCAATCTGCATCTATGTAGGCAATAAGTGGTATAACATTTCTTTTTGGATACCATAATAGAAACTTGTTTGTTCCTTTGAGATATTTGAAAATCCTTTTCACTACTAATACATGTGATTCCTTTGGTGTTTCTTGAAATCGTGGCACCTGTCCAACTTCCTACATTACATTTGGTCTGGATGTTCTCACATATAGTAAGCTACCAATCATTGACCTGTATTTCCTCTAGTTTGTAGACTTTGAATCATCATATTTGCTCAACTTGCAACTGGTTTGCATAGGACTGGTAACTAGTTTGCAATCTTCCATTTTGAACCTCTTTAGCATTTCTCTTATATACTTAGTTTGACAAATAAAAATTCCTTGGGTGCTTTGACATATATGAAGACCCAAAAAGAAGGATAGTTCTCCAAGTAATGACATTTCAAATTCATTATGCATATCCTTTGCAAATTTCTGGCTTAACCTGTCATTAGTACTTCGAAAACAATATCATCAACATAAATTTAAATTAATAAAATACTACCTTGAGTTACATTGATGTAGAGGTTGTTTTCTGCCCTTCATTTACATAGTTCGTAGGGAGTTTTTTCATTATTGTTTCTGAGCATTACTCTATTTTGAATGTGAACTATTGTATGCACTACATGTGTCCAAAAAATATCTGTCAATTTGGAATCCATTAGCATTGTTTGAGCCATTTCCTGTGTAATTATAATCCATCATGATAATGTTCCTTTGTCTCTGAACTAATCTCTGAACAAATATATGAATCCATGCTCTCATCCACTGTCATATATCTATCCAAACATACTAAGTGTTCTTACAAATCCATTTATGTCCATACTGTCCAAGACTCTACTTGTGCAACTGTCCATAATGTTGACCCATTTATCACTATACTATCATGAAGTCTTGATTAATCTATCAAACTGTACTTCTGCTAATTGACTGCTCTGAATATTTCTTCTCAAACTCTGCAAGCTACTCGAATGATGGTTCTTTGGTCTATCACATCTATCGCATAGAATATCCCTCTCTAATATTAATATTACCTGGGAGTCTCTAAGCCGGATGGCTCAAAACAATTTCTACTCTGATGTGTATTCATCATCATCTTCATTGGTAGATTCATCATCATCTTCATCGGTAGATTCATTATCTCTCTGAGCTTTGACTTCTTTCTTTTCGTCTTTGGATTCATCTTTCACTACAATGCCTGAAAGTGTAATCTCTTAAACATGTTCCTTATTTATCTATCCTTCCTTTCTTTCAGTTATTTTCCAAACCTTTCTCTATCTGACATCTTTCTTTTTCTCTGTAGAATTTTCTTCATCTCGTTTTATTGTCAATCTTGCGATCTCTGGTACCTGGTCTTTGTTCACCTGTTATTCATGTTTTATTATCCATACTTTCTTATATCTAATATCAGTGTTCTCTTTCATGGAAGTATCGATCATGATTCTACAATCACTAGCTATGTGTCCATAGTTGTGACATTTGTAACACTCAATGTTACGTGCAACCACATAGGCACTTCTTTATTGAACATTTATTTTATAATCCTTGCAATTTGCAACCTTATGTCCAAAATTAGTACAATAAAAACAATGACCATAAAAGAAATTTGCATACCTAAGAGTGAATGCTCTTCTTTGTGGTGTAGTCCTTTTGAATTTCTTCGTTGACTGATCATGATCATGATTGAAGCTTCTTTGTGGATTGAACACAAATGGTCTTCTTGAAGATGTATCTTCAATAATTTTCTTAGATTCTGGTTGACCATGATTCCTTCCTTTGAGTACTTCTTCATAACTCTTTCAATTTTATTCATTCTTCTTTTCTAGCAACCTAGAGTAATTCTCTTCATTCTCTATAACTGATGTGGATGTTTCTGTCTCTTCAACATTATTTTTGACCTTGATGATTTTACTTCTCAATGTGACAACTTCTTCATCAAGCTTCTCAACCTCTTCCTCTTTCTTTAATATCTGAGACTTCATGACTTCTTATGTTCTCTTCGCTTCTTCAAGCTTAATTTTTAATGCGATTATTTCTTCTTCAAGTAATTTATCTTCTTGGCCAAACTCTGGCTCAAGCAAGTTTATATCGTTAGTTATTTCCTTAAGATGATCTGTCAATATTTTCTCTCTCATTTATGCTTCTTCTTTCTGTGCTTCGATGTTGGCTTACAAACACAGCTTTTGATATTCAAGATTTTCTTCGATCTTTTTGGCTTCTTCTAGATGAGTTCTTAAGTTATCGATGACCTGTTGGGATTCTTCAAAAATATAAACACTTTCCTTTTGTTTCATCAATTATTTCTTGAGTGACTTGTTTCCTTATCTTAGTTCATCTAAAGCACTAATCAATTCTGCCTCATAATTGTCTTCTTTTTCAATTTGTTTTTTTGTCTCATTTCCTTCATGACATTCTATTTCAAGATGTCTACGTTTTTCACAATTAAAGCAAAACAACATACCTATCTTGATTATGTACTCTTCATCTTCTGAATCTGTTTGGCATGGTGAACATATTTCTTCTTGATTTGTACCTTCATCTTCGTTGTCATTTTATGAATCTGTGATGGGTGAAGAATATATGTCATGTAATTTATCCCAAAGTTCTTTGGCTGATGAAAATTTACCAACCTTTTCTCTTACCGGATTAGGTAATCATTCCTAGATGAAATCCATTGCTATTTTGTTATTCTTCTACAATTACTTTTTGGTTGCAGTCTTTTCCCTTTTTGAACTATCATATCCTGTAACGAATGATAGCCAAATATAATACCCCTATGAGTATAAAGAAACTTTCTTCCTTCCAATGAATAACTCATACTTTAAATCATTATCACCATTAAACAGTGGTACTCCATTCTCATAATAATCCATGATCTCCTTCAAGTGGTTAAATTGTTTCATGAAGGAACTCGGTCTGATACCAATTGTTGGATTACTGAGAGGGGGGTGAATCAATAATAGATAAATTGAATCCTTTTTAACCATAAAATGCAAGTGTTAAATAAATAATGAACACATGATCAATAATACACATACACAATACACCATCTTTTTTACATGGAAACCCAAAGTGGGAGAAAACCGCAGAATGGTTTTTCTTATATGTCTTTAATAATTACATTCATTGGAAGCACCAACTTCCTTTGTTTTCCAGCTGCAACTGGAAGGAGGCTCCAAGCCCCTAGTTTTTCAGGCTACAACATGAGGGAAACTCCAACTCCCCAATTATCTGGCTATAAACATAAGGAGGCTACAACCCCATAAATTATTTGGATAAAACTGGAAGGTGGCTACAACCACCTATCCTTTCCCCGTCCAACTGCCCTAACGTAGAAGTAGAATGATGGAACCACTGTCACACAATCACTATGAGATATACTGCTATAAACATGTACCAATCAACTTGTACGAAACAACCTGTACCAATAACCTGAACCATGCATCAACCATGCATTAACCCGTACCTCAATCTGTAATAAACTTGTACCATAAACAATTTCATCAACAATGCACCAACCTGTACCTCAATCTGTACCATGAACAAGTGCATCAACTATGCACCAACCTTGTACAAATAACATGTCACAACAACATGTCCAAACAACCTATCACAACAACTTGTCTAATCAGTCTTATCAATCAAATCATATCTACTCACCAAGATCAATCACCAAGACAAATATCAAAGATGTGCATCAACCAAGCATAACACAATAACTCATAATCATCACCAAGATCAATATGTGCTTCTAATAATATACCAATTAAAGTATGATACAACATCCATAAACCATGTGTCAAAAATACTACTAACAAGTGTCTCCAACCATGTACCAAGTATGTACCAATCATGTATCAACTACTCATCAACTATGACTCATCAAGATGTACCAACATCATCAACTATACACCTCATGTATGTGCCGACTCATCAACTACTTGTCTCAACCATGTACCTCAACCAAAATCCCTCATCAATTTCATCATCCAAATCTAATGTGTAACTTTGTAATAGACCTAGTGTATATGATCACATACCTTCAAACCTTCCTTAACTTTAATAACAAGAGACTAGCATTTTCATCAAACTTTACTTTAGTCTCAGATGACTAATTTTGGATTAGTCAACAACCCTAACTTGAAATAATCATAACTATGTACCTGCAATGAATAAATATCTAAAAAATAGTACACAATGTTCTTCAATGTGTTTTATGCAATTCCTCCAGATGTCACTACTTGGAACCTCTCAGAAAAGGAGTTATAACAAAAATGACATACCTTGTTGAATTTTGGCTTATTCTAGAGAGAGAGAACTTGTAGAGTGTGCCCTACACGAAATATTTTTTGTATGGATCTGAAAATTGTACACAGAATAATAAAGACTTTACTCTAGCCAACACATTTGGTATTACTAAATTTGGATTTGTTATGAACAAGTTATGACATTTTTACCCGAAACACTTATTTTAGACTAGTTTCAGGACTAGCCACAAACCCTATTTTCCACGGAGTGTAACTCCACAAATACAATGACCCACAAGATGACATTTGTACCACAACTACCTGGATATGTTTCTTCAATGGCCTCCCAATTTCACGTTATGAATCATTATAGAAAAAACGTTATTGCGAAAATGGTGATATGACCTGTAAATAACATTCCTTTGAAAACATCATCAAAATAATTTATCCTCCCTTGAATTTCAACCTTCTTTACTTCACCTTCCCTTTGAAATTCAGATTAGATATCCTTGGTTACCTCATTCACCTATAGATATTCAATATTCTCAAGTGTGATTAAAATGAGAGAGTCTTGCCTCTTATTTATACTTTCATGTAGCTTCCTCAGGGGGTTACCTTTTAACCATCTTAACCCACTATCCTTATTTTAGGGTTGACCCACTTCTAACCACTTGTCCAATTAGTAATTTATCCATCAAATTTATTATTTAAATAATTTATTTTGTATCCACTTTTACTTATAGTACACTCATCACTTCACTTTACCTGAATTTGTTACCTTCTAACCATCTTAAACCGCTTTCCTTATTTTAGGGCCAACCCACTTCTAACCACTTGTCCACTTAGTAATTTCTCCATTAACTTTATTATTTAAATAATTTATTTTGTATTCACTTTGAATTATATTATACTCATCACTTCACTTTATTATTTTCCTTCTAAAATATCTTAAACCACTTTCACTAGTTTAACCTTTTGGGGCTTCTAGATGACTCATGAGGGTTCTCCAACTTCACATGGCCATAACTCTCTAACTGTGAGGATTTATGTGACGTTCCACATACCCCTGGAAATGGCATGACATGTACTATCCATATAGAATATTCTCACCAAAAAAATATATCAAAACTTATACCACTATCCATCAAACAAGATTGGTTCCATTACCCAAACCTGGGTTCTTCAACTTCTCATGGCCATAACTCTCTTATCATGAGGAGTTATGTGGCATTCCACATACCACCGGAAAGGGAATAACATGTACTATCCATATAGAATAGTCTTACCTTAAAATATATTAAAACTCATACTGTTATACATCAAACAAACTTGGGTCCATTACCCAAACCTTTGTGCTATCATAATTCACTACCAGACTTTCTCCAAGGGTTGACATCAATCACTAAGGTTTGAAATCAATCTACAATATCACTCTCTAATGGTTCAAATCAATGAAAACCAACAATTCATACCAACTGTCCATCAACCTAATCCAACTATTTGACAATCATTGTGACCAACACCCATATAATTGAACAATCGATATTTCTCAACTATAGATCTGAGGGATAGGATTAAGGAACCTATCACCAGGATTGAAACTGACAGGGACTCACCCTCAATCCTTTCCACAATTTATAAGCTAACATGTGTCACCTTCTAGACACACTGACACTTTGATAGCTTGACCTTCCTATAGGTTGAGAACTAACATCAACGATCAATGTTATTTTTAGCATGTGCTCCGATAAATCAACGAATCATTTTGATTCGGAGCCTCACCCTTTAGAGTCACAGTGGGGCCCTAATTAATACACTTCTATATCTTAGCCTCCAACAAGATTATATTACCATCAATGGTCACGATTTATCAGACTATGATCCTCTGATGAATTCAGTGGTCATCGTTAACTCAGAGTTCCCCTCATCGAAGCTCCAATGCATCCTTGTGCTTGACCACTCTGATGACCATGCCCCGACCAACTTATGACTAACATCAATGGTCCAATATTCATCAAGAAATTTCTCCTATGGATCCAACAACTCCTATTGGCTTGGATCTCTCCCTATCGAAGTCCTCGTCCAACCTTATACTTGGATTTTTTGATAGTTCATTCCTTGACTGATGGTCAAGGTCAAATCATTGTGCCTAGTTGACAGTGACGATCTTCCTGAAGGAAAACATAGGGATTATGTAGGTTAATAGTTCGAATTTGGACTTGGTCATTTCAGGAATTCTCTCAAGTATTTTTAAAGGTAATACCATGTCTTCCTGGCCTTCACCTTACTCAAAAAAGTTGGCTAAGGTAATCCTCTCTTGAACACTTAGAACGAACACTTACATCTCTTATAGAATTTTATTTTTAAGGAGAATAATTTCATAGGGATAAGACTCTTCGATTATGCAAGGACCTTCCTAGACTCTAGGAAACTCCTACCATTGTCCTTCCAAAGGAGATCTATATCTTGGAATCTCCCCATTTGGAGGTTTGCAGTATTCACAGAGTTTCAACCTACCATTAACCCTCCTAGCTCATAGCCAACATCCCTCTAGAGTGTTTTATCTACCAAAGCAGGATCCAGAGTTCTTTATGCTCAGGGGTACTAGACATGTACAATTCCTTGGATTCTCACATTTACATCAACATGACCGCTTGCAATGAAATAGAAATACAATCCATAGGATTAAACCTTTAAGGGATACATAAACAGGGATCAACCTTTTATTCAATCTAAACATTACTTCAACACAAATCTTACAGTGAAACATCCATTTAGATCATTTATAGACATGCACATCATGAATACAATTACATGCATAATTTGTTCCTTTCACTCTACACATAGAGTATACCAATACTTATTTCTTCATTGAAGAAGATAACCATCCAACTGACTATGGGTGTTCTCCTTTCCACCCAACTATGGGCTCTTTTTTCTCTGTAGCTTCTGTAGCATGACACCCTCATGCCAAGCCATGATACCACCAAGGAATTATTCTCATATCCTGACCTCAGATATGTCACTGGGTTCATACTTGGTCTTTTTCTTGTGTAATATGAACTCCCCTCAAAGGTACTCTATTGTACCTATGCTTGAAATTTTAGTTTGTCTTCAATTGATCCCCCATACCTGGATTCATTTGGGGTAGTTGTTTGTTCAACTACCATCCTCCCTCATGAACTAATTTACCTTGAAATCAGGATAAAAGGGAAATAACTTTTTATTTCCAAATCATATATTTGATCAAGGAGGATTGGGTCATCTTATCATGATGAACCCCCCCCGCCCCCCCTTCCTAGGTATCCTCACTCTTTCCTCTAGTGGTAGCATGGATAGTACTTTAAGGCTTCACCCCACAGTTAGTTGATTGGAATTTTTAGTGAACAATAATAGAATTTCAATTTTTATATGCCATTGGATGGAAATCATAAATCATGATCAATTACACATAATTGGGGGTTATAAAATAGGGTATTACAATCCCCTCCCATTTTAAAGGAACACCGTCCTCGATGTTCTTCTTAGCAACACCTGTCATGCATTTACCTTTCAACTACTTTGGCAATGTTTTCCTCTTCTTGGTATGGCCCTTTCCCAAACTCCTGGAATCTAACACATTCCTACAACCATTTCAAGAAACAAGCACATTAATTAAAATTTCATCCTAAAACATCTTATTGTTGTTCATAATTCAAGAGGAAACATTTCCATATAAGAATAATACTTATTTGTGCAATTTCACGAAACAACATCCATATGGCTATTTCATTATCTTATCTCATTGTTTCCTTCACATACCCATTGTGTGCATGATAGCAAATCAACAGATTAGAAGAATTATCGAAGTCTCCTCTTCCTTGTGGTCACTCACCCTCCAGACGTTGGCTCATGCATCCCATTCTACGCTATATAGTACCTTCGGTGATCCATCTTTCCTTTCGAAGGATTTCTTGCACATGAAGTATTTTTCCAGACTTCATTAAGTCTTATAGCTGAGGCATCACTCCAACCTTTTTTACCACAAAATGACCTTCTCTATGGTGATCATGGCTCATCATAGGGTTCTTATTTCACAACAATAGCTGTATTTTTCGTTTTCCAGTTTGACAACCATCATTGTTCCCTCTAGGATAGATCTTTCATCCCACTTGTTTCACATACATATAGTAACCATGAGATTTTATCGTCAATTCCAATAAAAAAAAAATATTTCAAATATGTTACCCACAGATTTTCCAATTTCACATTTTTTTTTTTAATTTTCAGATTTGTTCAACATTGGAACCAGATTACATAAGCATGAAAGTTCATTCTCATCACAGTTTGGCTCTTTCACAACAAAAAGGCATCGATCTTCCTCGTGGACTTATATTTCTGCCACATCCAGGACCATCTCTCCTACAATTCCATCTTCACACAACCAAGGAAATCGTTAGTTCCTCAGCCACATATATTCTCATTGAACACTTGCAGTGGTTTCCAAACATTTTCAAAATGGTGCATACTAGCAATCAAATCACTTATCTATTGGATGATATAAAGAAAAAATAAATGGCATTCCTTACACATGCATCATTTCAACATCCAAGATTTTCCAAATACAATCAAAATTTAAAATAATTTAATTAATGTGCCACGTCCATGGCCACATTCACACACAATGCACCCTTGCATTGATTTTCATATTACCATATACTATGTTAGGCACTTTACCATGGTGGGTTGGGATTCATCCAACCTCTTTCCACATGATTTATTTATCGATATTTATCATTGCAACATGAGTATGCTTTTTCCACAATCTGATCATGACCTTAGATAAACATTACATAATGCACCCTTGCATTGATTTTCATATTACCATATACTATGTTAGGCACTTTACCATGGTGGGATGGGATTCATCCAACCTCTTACCACATGATTTATTTATCAATATTTATCATTGCAACATGAGTATGATTTTTCCACAATCTGATCATGACCTCCGATCAACATTACATGATATGAAATTAAAATTTCATACGAATGCATTCAAGCATTCTTTCTTCATTGGTAACTAGGGTGACAACATTCATCGCCACCCAATTCCTATCCTTACAATTTTTACAGTTTTGTAGAATATTGGAAGGCTCTTCTTCCATAATGGGCAGCTCTACACATGTCTACTCACACAAACATGCATTTATTCAATGCATCCAGTCATCATACTACTCATGAGAACTTATGCTCACATTCATTCATGGAACAATTGTTCATGAATTTCCTTGCAAGGATATCATTCATCCTTGACTACTAAAGGTTCTTACCTTTGTCCTTTAGGTTCCTCTTTCCTGAATCATACCATGTCCTAGAAATCAACAACATTTCTAATACCACATCATTGTTGGTGCTTCATGGTAACTTCTAAAGTCCCTTCAACAACTTTCAATATTATCTTTATTGTACTTACCCTCTACTTCAGGTTGTCCACTATTGGTAATTGTCTTTCCCAATAGCTCCAATCTTTTCTACACATAACGCACATCATCACATTCACAATTATATTAGTTGTAATGTCGAATAAAATGCATGTATCATAGCCTTTAAATCAATAGATATGCCCCAACATATTTATATGCACTCTATCATGTTGGTCTTAATGTTTTTATAAGTGAAAAAATGATCAACATTTATGTTGTCCCTACAGTCATACAGTTGTGAACATTCTCATGCTAGATTCCTCCATATACAACAACAATTCAATTTTCTCATTCTAGAGAAACACAAATAAGGATCAAGACATGAGTTAAGGGACTCTTCCCGTTTTCCAAATCCTTCACATAATATGGTATTTTTAGTTTAACTGAACTATTCCCTAAGGCCTCTCTGCCTTTGTACATTCATGGTTGTAACCAAGATTATTCATTAAATTCTTTCCCTTTTACTATTTGTACTTTTAAAGTACACAACTCTGCTAACAAATTTGAGTTTTTAAATGAGGAAAGTGTTCCTCCTTTCCTATTTCTTTGTTTGAGAAATATACCCCTCTTGGGATCTACCTGCTTCATTCCTTGAGTAGTTTTAGTCAAGTTTCATCTGGGATTTCTCTAGAAAAATCTTCATACTACAACAACAAGATTTTAGTTCACAATTTAATTATGGACCATTGAATTTTTCACATTTACCAAATAGAATTCAAATTAGTTAGCATTCGTTTACATGTCTCTTTTGCATGCATTATCTTTTCAAATCTAATTCATGATTCTTATACAAATAGGCTTTTCATCCCGTTTCCTAATTTTCCTAGTAGCCATTAATATTATAGCCCTGTTTTTCTTAACATGATATTTATACAGTTCCTCTACAAGTAACTCTTTCTATCATGTGATTTTATATTTCAATATCCATCATTATCTGGGATGTCCTCAACCTTGAGTTAGCCTCATCTCCAACATTCCAGAGTCCTACCCCATATTCCATAATGAATGTAAGCATGCATTATTATGATGCATTCCAAATACATATTTAAACATGTATATTTATGCTATAATTTTTCTTTCAAGTTGTGCTTCCATGCATTTAATCACATGCATTAACATTCTATGTGTGTCCACCATAGGCACACTGTATAGTTTCACTTTATTATCTATTTAAATAAATTTACTCATGATTGTCCATAATTGTTTACATCCAATTTTCGAAGCAAAAATCAATTTTTTACTGATAATGATAGAGCACCCTTGCTCATTTCTTTGTTATGACCCAACACCTTAAATATGATAAGAAATCAATAAAATTCAGTCCACTTTGAGGGGGAAACCTCCTTTACAATATATAAACTTCATAACACAATATCTAGGGTATAATAAAAGGTTTTATACATATCATAGGGATGTGTCTAGGGATTAACATGAATGTCCCCTTCAAACAAGTTTTTTCCTCAACACTTGTCTAACCACGGATGCTTCTACATGAAGAACTCATCTTCCCATGTCGCCTCTTCCACTAGTAGGTTCTTCCATTTGATGAAGTACTATGTAATTGCTCAATTTCTCAACTTCTTAATTCTCGTTTCAAGGATTGTTTTTGGCTCTAGCATGATTTTCCCTTCTTCATTGAGCTATGGTAAAAAAAATTGGACCAGAATCTTGTTTCCAATGACCTTATTTAAGCAAGAAACATGGAATACTAGATGTACATGTGAATATGGAGGCAGCTCCAATTTGTAAGACATACTTCAAATCCTTTGCAAAACCTTATAGGGGACATAATATTTGGGTGCTAGTTTATTTTCCTTCTTTTGTTTCTTGAGGGACATTTTTTTGTATGGTTGTAGCCTTAGAAATACCCAACCCCCTACCTCAAATTCCTTTTCCTTGTGATGTTGATTTGCTTGTTGTTTCATCCTATTTTGTGCCATAACCATGTTGTCCTTTAACAATTTTAGAACCTCTTGTTAGTACCCTATGTGGTCCTCCAATGCTTGAACCTGTGTATTCCCTTTCAAGGGTGATGTGATGGATGGAGGATGATATCCATAAAGTGCCAAAAATGGGGAAATTTTTGATGAAGTATGGAAGGATGTATTGTACTACCATTCCACTAAGAGAAACCACTTGAGCCATTGTGTTTGTTTATTAGATGCAAAGAAAAAAATATATCCTTCTATAAATTTATTCACAATCTCAATTTTCCCATCATATTGAAGGTGTTAAGATGAACTATGAGCCAATTGAGTACCAAAACAAGAAAATAATTTAGTCCAAAAATTTCCTGTGAAAATTGGGTCTCTGTCACTTACAATAATCTTGGGTACTCCATGTAGTTTTTGAACTGTTTCCATGAATTCTTCTTCTACTGTGCTTTCTTTAAAAGGATGAGAAAGAGAGAAAAAATGGGCATAATTTTTTAGTCGATCCACTACTACCATGATGATGGTATTTCCTTCTGATTTTTCTAAACCTATAATAAAATCCATGGAAATGTCTTCCCAACATTGGCTATGTATAGCTAATGGTTGCAGGAGACCTAGAGTCTTGATTTTCTCTTCCTTATTCTATTGGTAGAACAGACATTCCGACACAAACTTTTGAACATCATTTTTAAGACCTTCCTAGAAAATATCATTCTTGACCCTGTGGTATGTTTTCAAGAATCTTGAATGTCCCCCTATAGGAGAAGTGTGCAATTATAGAAGGATCTTCTATTTAAGTTGGTAATTCTTACATAAGTATAGGCGATCATGATACCATAGACAATAATTATTCATTACAGACTTTTCTACTGAAGTGGGGTATTCAAGTAGTTTTTGAATGATATTGCATACCTCTTGATCTTGATTCAATTCTATCCTTGCTTCTTCCACCAAATTTGATTGTGGACTAGAAATAGCACATAGTGAACCTTCTATTTCTTCTTCTTTCCTAGAAAGGGCATCTACCACAACATTACATTTTCCTTTTTTGTATATAATTTCAAAGTCATAACCCAACATCTTGGTAAACCATTTTTGTTTCTCTTCTAAAGATAATTGTTTCCCCAAAAAGTACTTGAAACTATCATGGTTTGTTTTTACCTTGAAGTGTCTTCCTATTAGGCAGGGGCGCCATTTCTGAACTGCATGTAGTATGGCCAACATTTCATTTTTATAAATAGGTTTGAATAATTTTTTTCCTTTAACTTGTATTCTTTCCAAGGCAAGGGGCCTTCATTATTTCATTAAAAATTCACCAATTTCATGGACGGAGGCATCACACTCCACAATAAATGTTTTCTTGAAGTCAGGTGTCGTCAAGATGGGAGTTGTACACATAGCCTCCTTAAGTTTTTCAAAATATTTGGCTACTTCTTCTATCAAATAAAATGGTTTCTTATTTAATAATGTTGTTAGAGGTACTGCTATTTGACCATAGTTCTTGAAAAACTTGTGATAATAGCCTGTCAATCCTAAGAATCCTCTAAGTTTCTTCAAGGTTTTGGGAACTGACCATTCCCTTATAGCTTTAATTTTGTTAGGGTCCACTTTTACACCTTCATGAGATACAATATGACCCAAATATTCCACTTCTTGAACCCCAAAGGCACACTTGGAAGGCTTTGCATAAATTTGTTTCTCTTCCAATAGTTGTAATACTCTGTCAACATGTTGTACATGCTCTTCCCAAGATTTATTGTAGATTAGTATGTCATAAAAAATACTAACACAAATTTTCTAAGGAAGGGATTGAAAATAGAATTCATCAAGCTTTGAAATGTTGAAGGTGCATTAGTTAGTCCAAATGGCATAACCAAAAATTCATAATGACCTTCATGTGTTCTAAAAGTTGTTTTAGGAATGTATTCTTGTCTCATTCAGATTTGATGATATCCCGAATGAAGATCCAACTTAGTAAGGAATTTTGCTCCATGTAATTCATCTGATAATTCATCAATGGCATGGATAGGAAACTTATATTTGATGGTCATTTTTTTGAGTTGTCTATAATATGGACACATACGCCATGAGCCATCTTTTTTTGTAACCAACACCACTAGTGAAGAGAAAGAACTTTGACTATGTTGAATTATGCCAACCTCTAACATTTCCTGGATCATGCATTCAATATCACTCTTTTGTGCATACGGATGCCTATAAGGAATAATGTTAGGTGGTACACTTCCTGGATTCAAATGAAGAGCATGGCCATAGTCTCGAGTAGGTGGAAGACCCTTAGGCATTTCACCAAATACCTTGGAATGATTTTTGATAATTATTTGGAGATGTGATGGAGCCAGGGATATAGATGTTTGAACATCAAGTGAGCACAATTGTGCAATTACAACATGGTGTCCCATTTTGAGTAATTTTTCCATGCTATTAGAGATTATCACTTTGGAGGGTTTCCCTTGGATACCTCTAAGCTCAATTTCCTTCCCATTTGAGGAAAATCTCATTAAAATATTTTGAAAATCAAAGGCCACTATTCCTAGTGATTGTAACCATTGGAACCCTAATACAACATCAACACCCCCCATTTGGATGGAAATCATGGGCCTATCCAGAAAATACTCCCCCATGTCGAGCTTAATATTATGACATTTCCTTGAAAAATTTATGGTACCTCCATTTGCAATCATTACTTGAAACTATGATGCGGGATATACAAAACAATTGAGATCTTTTGCTAATTTGTAATTGATGAAATTATGGGTGCTACTTGAATGAATCAATATTGTTACCTTTTTATTTTTGATGTATCCTTGTATCTTGAGGGTTTGTGGCGTAACAATACCGACAAAATAATGACAAGATATTGTTGGAGTAGTCTCTTCTAGATTTGGGTCTTGTGACGGTTCCAATTCTTGATCTTCTTCCTCTTCACAATCTATGTAGAATAATTTCTTCTCACCGCATTTATGCCCCTTACTGTACTTTTTGTCACAATTGAAACATAGTATTTTTTCTCTTCTTTCATCCATTTGTTGAGGTGTCAACCTTTTTGGTTTAGGTACACTATATTCTTCCCCTTCACAGTCTATGTAGAACAATTTATTATCGCTGCATTTATGCCCTTTACTGGACTTTCTGTCACAATTGAAACATAGTCCTTTTGCTCTTCTTTCATCCATTTTCTGAGGTGTCAACCTTGTTGGTTGAGATATGGTTGTCTTATGACCCCAAAACAATCGCTGTGTCTAATGTTATACTTGTGTGTAGCCTTATTTTTGGCATGAATATGACGAGCATTTTTCATATCTTCCATAATACTTGTAGTTTGTATTAAGAAAAGTTCATGTTTAATGTATTCATTTAATCCACCCATGTAATCTTCCATCAAGTGTTCATAACTTAGGTTATCCACCCTTGTCGCCGGTACCAGAAATTATGAGTTATATTCTTCAATATCACCTAACTACTTGATTCTTGTCAATTGATTGAAGTAGTCTTATTCCCAAACTATCTCATATTGTGCTTCCAAGTCTCTTGTAATTAAACCCCATGTGTAGTGATATAAAGGGGGTTGTGTTTTAACTATCCATTAATACCATTGATATGGTTTTATCTCAAAGTTCAAGGTTGCTATGTGAATCCTTTTTTAATCATGCATAATATTATGTATTTCAAAATATTTCTCTATTTTGTTCACCCAAGTAAATACCTCTGTACCATCAAAATTCTTTAATTCAATTTTAGGAAGGTTGAATTTAGAACCCCCACCAGAATTAAATCCACTATTAGAGTTAGATTCACTAAATGGATTATTATTGGAAATTGGTTCAACATGAGTACTACATTTATTTTCATAATTCCATTCCATTTTGATGTCTCCTTTAGGGAATCTCTCATCTATAGATTGAAATACCAAGGAAGACATATTTTCCATTTCCTTCATGGAATTTTGTATTTCTCTGTTTATATCCTTCTTATTTTCTTCCATCTTATTTTCCATATCATCCATCTTGTTTTTCATACTCTCCATATTGTTTTCCATCCCATCCATCTTCCCTTCAATTACTTGAATTTTTCTTTTTGATTTTACCCAATTATTAGACTTTTCACTCAAATTCTTAATTTGTTCTTCTAATTTAGACAACCTATTATGTATGTCTTCATTTTCTTCTTGAGTCATAGATGAGACTTCAGGAGGTTTAATAGGTGTTTTCACCTTTTTGGGCCCCATATGGAGTAATAATAATAATACTCCTCTATTCTATATTTATCACAAAATTCAAATCACCCGAAACAAATATTCCAAAAATAATTATGCCAATTGTAAGTTGCGTACCTTTAAAAACCTTAATTGGGATTTTGTCCTCTTGGCTTACCTTCCTTTTGGTGTATCTCTAAAATTTTGTCCCTTTTGAGTCTGAAATTTTGTTCTATAGTTCTCTGATATGTCCTCTTTGCAATTCCATAGGTATGATCAAAATTGGATGTGCCAAGTGGAAGTTATGGTAACTTCCCCACACCTTGCTAATTTTTTGGCCTTCCTGGAGAGAGTACTTGTAAAGTGTGCCAAGAGAACAATATCTGATATTGGATTCTGAAAATTTCACCAAAAGTACTACATATTATCCACTGTCCAATGAAACTTGTCTTACTTAATTTGGATACTCACTGAAGAAGATATCACTATTTTACCCAGAACACCTGTTTGAGACTAGTTAATATGACTAGTCAGCTACCCTATCCTACACAGGGTCTATCTACAAACGTAGGATGTCCCAGAAGCTGAAACTTTTATCACAGATAATTTTCTAATTTATATGAATATCCTCAAATTTTCAAGGTATAAAACATAACATAAAAATTTTTATAGTGAAAATTCCACGATGACTAAATTCAGGATGATTCTAGAACTCGATCTTGCACAAGCTATATCTTTGAAATTATAAATCCACGGGAGCTTAAATTTTAACCCCAAGTACCTTGATCCATATTATAAATATCCTCGAAAGATTTCCTTCGGAAATGTCATATAAAAAATGTTGTCATGAAAATTCCAAGGTGTCTCAGATGGAGTAGCAAAATCCCAAGATATTGAGCTCTAATACCAAATGTTATGACCCAACGCCTTA
>JZKD02S1605213.1:606383-639419 GCA_000966675.3 Picea glauca | reverse complement strand
TATATATATATAGGAGACAAAGGGTTACAATTATAATGAAAGGGTGCAAAGAAGGGTTCTAGACGACCTACTAAAAATGTAATAATTCAATATCTAGGGAATAATAAGGGGTTTTATACATATTATGGGGATTTTTCTAGGGATTAACATTCTCTTTCAAAATTTTTATCTTAGCTCTTTCTGAGGAATATAATGCATCCTCCTCCATCTGTTACTCAATCAAGACTATTAGATCCCCAACATAGGGTCAGCCATGCATCCATGTCATTTCCAATCCAGGAAAGTATGAATCTTTCCTCACATCGCACTTATTCTTGCCTGCATTCATAGAAAGCATCCTTGTACTACATTCAATATTCCAGGCATCCAAGTACAAACACACAGATATACACACATATTAATGTAAGCATGCAGGTCCACTGCTTACACCTTTTTTTTTTTTCTTTTGTCATCCACATACATTGGTAATTTAAAATTTTATGTTCATTTTCCTGAGATCTTAAAACCATTCACATGGAAAGTCTCACATGCATAATCATAATTATGTTTCCCTCCTTACATGACAACAACCAACAAGAGAACACTCTTTCCCTTTTACTACTAAAGCATTCCAGAATTCTAGAAACACAAGAAGGTAGTTATAGCACTACTAAGGGAGCAAGATAAAAATTCCAACTTCTCTTCATGCCTCAATTCACTTTTGGTCGGCATACCTTTATCTAGGTAAACTTTCCTAATTTCTCTCTCACTACCACTTTCCTACAAATCCATACCTATATGGCCACCATCCACCTCTGAATGTCAATGTGGCACATTCGTCATTTGGAAATGCTCGAGGCATTCTCTTTTTCATACTCTGGATTAATACTACCTTGATCCATTATAGCTTGTTTCTTCCTATGGATGTAAACAATCAACATCATTAGAATTTTCATTAGTCATTCTATCTCATCCTCATAGGTTTATATGTAATAGAATTATCGACATGTCAATCACGTTGTTACCCTCCTATTGACATCATGTCATAATTGAACAAATTGATCCATCAAAAAGCCATACTTTACAACCCAACACAATTTATGGAATGTCTATTTACATGTTCATACATGCTTACTCATTTTCATATGCATTACAACATATCCTTGTGCACTAAGCATTTTACCAATGCCTATAGTGCAGATGTATTCTAGTTGTTTTCCCTTTTTCATTCACATATTGAGGCAATTTTTTAGGTCAATAGGTATAATACATTCTCTTAATACAACCATGAGATCAAAAACCTGCTCATATGTTCATATTGCTTTACTCTTTTATGAGGGCTAGCAATTGTCCAAAGGAATTCTATTTATTTGCCGAAAGAAATTATCCTTGCTACACATTCCAATCATTATAGGTTTAGTAATTGTTCTTGAAAATTTTCCATCAACCCTCTAAGAATAAGGAGTTATACATAGTGGGTTTATTATTTTATTAAAGAAATAGTTTATTTCTTCCAAGGATTCTATCAATCCATACTCAATTCCTTTAACCAAAAGGAATTATCCATAAGGGTATTATCCCTTGATAAACAATTATTATAATTATCATGTCTCCTTTAGCCCATATCTTCAGGTAGTATTACAAACATTAGTTCATTCATTCTTTGAAATTAAGCAACCCCTAACCATATTATTCCATTTCACATTCGAGTCTCACCTTCAATTCTTGTCATCATATTCTGACTCCTATAGGTGTAGCTATCATCCTTACCAAGGAAACAACAATGCTTATGTTGCAAGAAGCCAAAAAATAACATCCCAATCTACATTCCTTCTTCTCAAGGAACTAGTGTAGATCATAGACATCTTTTAACGCAGATAAACTCTTTCTAATAAGATCATATTGGCCTTATCATACCAGACCTGTGACTAGTATCTATCCCATCTAGACCTAGTGTTTGAAATCTACTCTAATGCCACCTTGTAAGACACCTAACCATCTAAGTACCCTTTTAAGGGATGGGGTGTTAAGTTTTTTCTTTTCCCAAAGACATCATCATATTATTCTCATCAATATCTTTCCAATGACTATCACCATGCTCAAAACCTAGCTCTGGGTAAGCAATTATGACCTATTAAAGTTTATTAGGAATTCATTAGAAAAAACCACCTCACCGCCATGTGGCATCCATGTGGCTACCTTCCACCTAGCCCATTGATCCTTGACTTATTTAACCAACTAGATCCAACATATATAATCTACTCAGGGCCTTCCTTTATTGTCAGAGCTTACTCCGTTAGAGTCATGGAGACACATTCCCCTATGACTAGCTTACTCTGACCCTGCATACTCCGATAGATATGATGGTACTCAAAGTCAGGAAATTATAGATTTGATCACTTCGATAGCCTGACCTTCCAATAGTTTGAGAACCAACATCAATAGTCATAGTTCTCTCTAGCTCATGCTCCAATGAATAAATTTCTCTTGTTGATTCGAAGCCTCCCCCTTCAGAGCCCTAGTGCGACCCTGCAATCGAAAACTCTAATATCTTAGCCCATGACATGATTATAATACCATCGACAGTCACGATTAATCATCCTTTTATCCTCTAATGAATTTAATGGTCATCATTAACTCGGAATGCCCCTCATAGGAGCTCCATTGTGTCCTTTCTCTTGACGACTCCAACGACCACACCCCGACCAACTTGTGACTGAAATCAATGGTCTAGTATTCATCGATAACTTTCTTCGATGAATCCAATGACTCCTATTGGCTTAGATCTCTCCTTGTCAGAGTCCCCTTGCAACCTTGCACTTGAAACATCCTGACAGTTCATTCCCCAATCGATGGTTAGGGTCAAATCATTGCGCCTAATCGACAATGACGATCTTCCCAAAGCAAAACATAGGGTTTCTATATGTTAATAGTGTTAATTTGGATTGGGTCATTTCAATAATTCTCTGTAGTATTTTCTAAGGTCTTACCAAGCCTTCTTGGCTTTCACCTTACTAAAAAACATTGGCTAAGGTAATCCTCTTTTCATCACTTAAAATGAATAATTATGTTTCCTACAGACTTTCCTTTTTAAGGACAGGAATTTCATAGGGATAAGACTCTCCCATTATGTAGAGACCTTCCTAGACTCTAGGGAACTCATACCAATGTCCTCCCAAGGAAATCTATATAGAATTACAAGTTCCCCATTCAGAGGCTTGTAATATTCACAAACTTACACCCTACCATCACCCCACCTAGCTTATAGCCAACATCCCTCTAGAGTGTTTTATCTACCAAAATAGGATTCATAGTTATTTCTACTTAGGGGTACCAAACATGTATAATTCCTTACATTCTCAAATTTACATCAGCACAAACACTTGCAATGAAATAACTATACAATTCACAGTCTTAAACCTTTAAGGGATACATGCATAGGAACCAACCTTTCATTCAATCCCACCATTACCTCAAAACAAATCTTGTAGTAGTGAAAAACCATTGAGATCATTTACAGACACACACATCATGAATACAATTATAGGCATGATTCATTCCTTTTACTTGACACATAGAGTATACCAATACTTATTTGTTCGTTGAAGAAGATAACCATCCAAATAACTATGAGTGTTCTCCTTTTCACCCAACTGTAGGCTTTGATCACTCTGTAACTTCGACAATAGGCCACCCCCATGCGAGGCAATTATACCACCAGGCAATTCTTCTTAGACCCCAAACTCAGATATGTTATTGGGTTTATATGTGGTCTTCTACTTTTGGAATCTGAACTCTCCTCGAGTTCTTATTTTCATATGTGCATCTCATACTTGAACCCATTTGAGTTCCCTCTCTGCCTCTCTTACCCACACACCTTCTCTGTTTCCCTCACGTGTTTCTCTTGCACGCATTCCCCACATAGGAAGGTTCTGGACCGTCCTCTTTCTTATGTTAGAAGGAACTCGTGGGGTCAAACTAGGGATAGAAAGAATGTTACTCTATTGTACCTATGTTTGACAGGTTCTTCTATCTTCACCTAATCCCCCATAACTAGATTCATTTGGGGTAGTTGGTTGTTCAACTACCATCCTCCCTCATTAACTAATTTACCTTGAAATCAGGATAAAATGGAAATAACTTATTATTTCCAAATCAAATATTTCAACAAGGAGGATTGGGTCATCTAATTATGATGAACCCCCCCTCCCCTCCTAGGTTTCCTCTCTCTTTCCTTTAGTGGTATCATGGCCAATACTTTAAGGATTCATCCCACTAATTGGAATTTTCAGTCAAGAATAATATAATTACAATGTTTATATCCCATCGCATGGAAATAATAAATCATGATTAATTACACATAATTGAGGTTTATAAAATGGGGTATTACATGCTGGCATGTTTTATGGGAAGATTGTGCTTGCATTGATGGCAAGAACAACAATGATCCAAACCTCAAGAGAGAAGAAGATGAGGAAGCTCAGAAGAGATAGTGGTTTCCAGAAGTGCAGACGAGGAGGAGCAAAGGTCAAGATCCTTGAACACATAGAAAAACTTCTAAGTCAGAGAGATCAGAAAATCAGGAGGAAGAGCGACAACAATCGTTGGATCATTTTTAAGTGGAAGGATAGGATAAGCTGAAAGATATGAGATCCCAATCATCCAAATTTCCATCAGTCGTTGGATCGAATTAAATGGAAGGAAATGATAAGAAAAGATGGAGAGTTGTTGGATTTAATCCAAAGAAAATCCACATCAAAGACAGATTGAGCCATTGATCTAATATCTTGATCCAACAAATGTCATTAGTTTTGGTTCTAAAGCTGTGAGGAGGTTACGCTCCGAAAAAATATCATTTCAAGAATTCAGTTTGAGATTTGAAATCCCTGAAGCCTGGAGAGCCGGAGAGTCGAAATACATCCTCAACTATCGGATCATCTGAAGTAAATTTTAGTCGCCAGATCATTCTATAGTGGAAGGACATGATAAGTTAGAAGAAGGGTTTTCTAATCTCAACGACTGACAATCAGGCACTCAGATCTATGGTTGACAGGGCATATTGGACCCCCCTGACATTTCTGACTTTAACCGTGGGGGGGGGGTCCAAGATGGTGGTATTTCCCATGTGGGATCCTCATACATGTCACCTTCCTGTCAACTTGGACCCCCCTCGCTCATTACCACTTACCGCCTAACCCCCCCGAGCAAACCACCAAACCACTCATACATACCATCATCGCGCTCCAACGTGACATTCCACTACCCGCTACATGTCACACTACACTACCATGCTATACCTCCACACTCCACTACAATGACTACACGTCTCACCCATGTCAACAGACCATCTCAACAAGGACATGTGGTAAACCACTTCAGCAAGGACACGCGGCAGTAATCTGTATACTTCGAGGGAAATTAAAGTTTAAGACTTGAGATTTTAGGGGCCACAAAATCATTGATCTGGTTTAAAGTTCAAAATTACCAAAGTAGAGTAGAGTCACTGATTGATAAGGACAGGTGTCCATAGATCATTGACTCCAGAAGATTGGTGTATAGAAGAAAGCAAGGTTTGATATTTTAAATTGTCGAAGCCCAGATCACAACCATTGATTTAGGAAGGTTATATATGATCCACAGATCTTGAAAGAACAAATCTAAACAATCTATTTAGGAGCACTGTCAATATCATGAGATCGACATTCCCATTGCATTGTGGGGATTGAAGATGTGCAAAATTGAAAAATTTGAAGGCGGGTCGCAATCGAAACCTCGGTTTTGGAGAAAGGAGATGTGGAGGCTTGAGGTAAATTGTGAGGAAAAAAGTAGTTTGATTCAAAGAACCTTTGGACATGCCCGCAATCACATGGTCACATGAGATCATCGCCTAAGGTCATATCGAGAAACGGAGCTAGCGCTCACTAAACCTATATTGGAAAGTGCCTTTTGAATAGGGGTTTGGCCACAACCATGGTCACATCAGTGAAGGTTAAGGAAGGAAATAGCACATCGCTAGGCTCCACTTTGGATATCGGGAGTTGGGAGAATCGAGTTGTATTATACTAATATTCTCGAAGTCACAAGTTACGAAGCACCTATTGGTTAGGCAGATGGTCACCGTCGATGGTCATGTGAAGGAAGGGGTTTATAAGCCAAAGAAGCCACAATTGAATGGTTGTAACTGACAGAGAAGACGAAGAGCTACGATTGCTAGAGAAGACAAAAAGAATCTTTGGATAAATACCACTGATGATGAACAGAGACAACATAACCGCTAGGGAAGACGAAGATTTTGAATGATGATCAGACAGAGGAATCGACGTGAGAAAGATATGCATAACATAGATTAAAGGGTACTTTTTTCAGTAGTTATGAATGGGTGTAGGAAAAAAAGCTGGATAAGACATGTAGTGGAGATCAAAGGCATAGTGCATAGAATGCAGAGGTGGCATAGACCATAAAATGATGAAGAGAAGCTAAACAGAGAAGTGTTGGGGGGAGGAAGAAAAAGAGCAGAGAACAAAAGCAAAACGAATGAAGAGTTAGCATAGAGCATGAAAGGCTGACGAGAAGCTGAAGAGGGTGTGCACAAAAAGATGCGAGCAACAACAATACATTGATGCATACAAGCAGAGAAGTGTAGCAGAACACTGATGAGACTAGTAAGCCATTGATAAATATTGTATCACTATAATAAATTTCAGAAAGCAAATATTTATAAACTAGGGTGGTAGGGTGGTTCTAGGGAGGACTATTGTCCTCAGAGTTTCAAGTTGGTTCTTGAACAGATGAAGTTGTAGCTTCCATCTGGTTGTAGCCAGAAAAACCATGGTGGTAGGGTGGTGCAAGGGAGAACCATTGTCCTCTGTTTTATAGGTTTTTGCTTGTTTGAATGGAAGTTGGTGCTTCCATCCAGTTGGTGTTGGAACACTCAGGGAGTTGGTGCTTCCTTATAGTAGGTGCTAGAGAAACCAGAGAGTTGGTGCTCTCAACAAGTTTCAACTTGTTAAAGAAGAGGTTGTAGCCTCATTTTGAGTTGGTGCTCAAAGAATGATGATGTACAAAACTTAAAAGACTGCCTATCATTTTAAGAAGAAGAGGTTTTCTCCCTTTATGGGTTTCCTTGTGAAATATCTATCTCTTTGCATATCATATGTGTGATTGATATTTATTATTTATGTTGTTCATGTCTTGCATAATCTTGATTATCAATTAGAGAAGGTTAATAATATTTTAATACGCATAAAATTGTTTAATCATAGTAACAACAGATTCACTGCCCCCTCTCAGTTGTGTTAGTAATTCCAACAATTGGTATCAGAGTGGTTTCCTTTTATTTAAAAGTAGATCAATAAGCTTAAACATGACAAGACATGAAGAAACTTCAACCAATAAGCCTCCTATGTTTTATGGAACAAATTTTTCCTTCTAGAAGGTTAGAATGAGAACATACATCATGGCCTTAGGTGTTGATGTTTGGGATGTTGTAGAGACTGGTTATGTAAAACCAATTGTACTAGATTCTAAGGATGACATGCTAGAACTCAGCTTCAATGCTAAGGCAATGAATGCTATCTTGAGTGGGCTTGCTGAAGCTGAATTTGTAAAGGTCATGCAACTTGAGTTTGCCAAAGAAATGTGGGATAAACTTATTAGCAGTTATGAAGGAGATGAGAAAGTAAAAGGTGCCAAACTTCAGACACATAGATTGAAATTTGAACAACTAAAGATGAATGAGGAAGAAACAATTAGTAAATATTTTTTAAGAGTTAAGAAGCTTGTGAATTCCATGAAGGGTCTTGGTGAGAATATTGAAGACTCATTTTTAGTTCAGAATATTTTAAGATCTATGCCCGATAGATTTAATCCAAAAGTTTTTATAATACAAGAACTGAATGATCTTAAAACTCTGTCTATTGACAAAATCCTAGGAACTCTGATTTCTTATGAAATGAGGATAGGTAAAGATAAGCCCACCTCTAGAGAATCATCATTTAAAGCAGATAAGGATGAAGATTTTGAGCCTGATAAGATTGAAGCAAAATTTGTGAGAAGACTAAATAAAGGATCAGACAAGTACCAAGGCAAGTTTCCCTTCAAATTTTTTAACTGTGGAAAGATAGGTCACTTTTCATCAAATTGTCCACACAAGAAGAAGGACCATAACGCTGAAGGTGAAGAGAAGTACAAATCCAAGAGATTTGGTAAAAATAAAAGTTTATGTGTAAACAATGATGACTCTTCAGGAGACACAGATAGTGATTCTGCTTATGAAGATAAGATTAATGAATTTATGCTTATGTCCAAAGAGAATTATGATAATAAAAGAACAGGAACTGATGTTGATTATGAAGAAGTTGTGGTTGACTTGGAAGGTGAACTAATCAGTGCTCTAGAAGAAATTGCTAGACTCAAATTTAAGAAAAAAAAACAAAAACAATTGTTGATACAGTTCGAGAAAGATAGTAAAAAACCTGATGAAGACTTTGCCCTGCTAAAAGTGGAATTAGAAGAGGCAAAGAAAATATAGGACATTCTGAAATAGCAGTTATCAGAAAAGAAGGCAAGATGTGAAGTCTTGGAAGAAGAGGTAGTAAAAACCAGCAAAGAGATGGAGAATTTTAAAGCATTGTATCTCCAAAATCTTCCAAGCATTAAAGCCTCAACATAACTAAATGACATTCTGAGCAAACCGAGATCTCCTTTGTTGAAGACTGGTTTAGGCTGTGTAAGTGGCTCAAGCAATGAACAACTAGAAAGAAAAGAGTCAATAAATATGATCAAGTTCCAAGTCAGCAGACAATCAGACCACGTGAGTACTCTGCCACCAAAACCTAATAAAGACAAGATGATCCCTGATAAAAAACAAAGATATTAGAGGATGGAGCAACAAATGACAAGAAGAAGGCCATCCTTCAGGTACCAAAATTTCTTCCATGGTTATTGTTTTTACTATAATTTTGGTCATAAGATTGCAAATTGTCAAATTAAGTTTAGAGACATGCAACTAAGGAGATCAAGAAACAAACAATCTTTGCAACATAGAACTAAACAACAAATGAGTAGACAAAGTTGCACCAATCACTTTGACCTATTGAACATTGAGCGCGAATGCTATAACTGTCATAACTTCTTCCACGAAGGTGAAAGCTGCCATCTAAATAATTACAAAGCAGATCCAAGGATAAAACCCTTAGCTAGAAATGTCAGCACATGGAAAAAGAAATATAGTGAAAAATGTGGTCTAGTACTTTCAACTCAAAAACAAAAAGATCCCTGGTATATAGACATTGGATGTTCCAAGCACATGACTGGAGACAAAGATAAGTTTATGTCTATAAGTAAAAGAAAAATAGGAAATGTGACCTTCGGAAATGATGAACCAGGTAAAATCAAGGGTAAAGGGATGGTGAATTTAAGTAATGGAAAAGGAAAATCCCAGGATGTTCTGCTTGTAGATGGGCTGAAACATAATTTGCTCAGTGTAAGTAAAATGTGTGATAGAGGATGTGAAGTGGTGTTCACTTCCAAAGATTGTAAGATAAAGTCTATAAACTTAGGACAAGTGGTGGCCAAAGGCATAAGGATAGATAATAATGTATATGTGTTGAAAGAATATAGATAAGAGTGTCATCTAAGAAAACATAATGAAAGCTGGGTATGGCATAGGAGACTTGGACATCTAAACTTTAACCACTTAATCAAGCTCAAAAATCTTGAGGCAGTAAAAGATCTTCCAAGAGTATCAAAGCCACAAGATTTTGTGTGTAAACCCTGCCAAGTATGAAAGCTAACCAGGACACAGTTTAAATCCAAGAGCTCTACATCAACAAAGAAACCACTCCAATTTGTTCATATGGATTTGTGTGGACCATCAAGACACGAAGGCACATGGAAGGAAAATTACTTCATGCTGATCATTGATGATTACTCCAGGCTCACTTGGGTTGCTTTTCTCAAAGAAAAAGCTGAAGCATTTGAGAAATTTAAAATATTTAAGGCTTTAACTGAGAATCAAACAGGCAATAGATTAAATGTTGTAAGATCAGACAGAGGAGGAGAATTTATGTCAAGTGATTACAAGTGAATTCTCTCATAAACATGGGATCAAGAGAGAATACACAATCCCAAGAACTCCACAACAAAATGGAGTAGTTGAGAGGAAAAACAGAGCAGTTTAGCAAATGGCCAAGTCAATGATGAATGAAAAGAACATTGGTCAAACCTACTGGGTAGAAGCAATACACACATCAATCCATATTCTTAACAAATCTCACCTCAGACCACATAGTGACATGACACCTTATGAACTGTGGTATGGAAGATCTTCTTCAATCAAACACTTCAAAGTCTTTGGGAGTAAGTGCTACAAAAAGAATAATAATGAAAACCTTGGCAACTATGATGATAGGGTTGATGAAGGCATCTTCTCAGGGTATGATACAAACAGTAAAGGATACAGATGCTATAATAAGAGGCTGCATAAATTGGTTGATTGCATTGACATAAAAGTTGATGAAGGAGTCCTAGTAAGAGAGGTGAGCAATATTGAATCAACAACAAAAGATATAGTTGAAGTTGAAGATGAACAGGTCCAAGAATAAGAAAAATAAGACTCTGAGCCAGATGAAGATACAAATACTCAAGCAGACTCAAATCAATAGACAACATCAAATCCTTCCTCCAGAATTACTCAAAAGAATCATCCTGCAAGTCAAATAATTGGTGAGAAAGACAAAGGTGTACAAACTAGGAGAAGGATAATCAAAGACATCGAGCAATCACATATAGCCCTCATATCCATGGTGGAACCCAAGAACTTTAATGAAGCCAACAAAGATGTAAATTGGTTAAAATCAATGAATGAGGAACTAGATCAGATTGAGAAGAACAATATTTGGGAGCTTGTTCCTAGAACTGGAGAAAAGAATGTAATTGGCTCCAATTGGGTGTTTAAGAATAAAATGAATGAGCAAGGAAATCTTGTAAGAAATAAAGCTAGATTCATCTACAAAGGGTATGATCAAATAGAAGGACTGGATTTTGATGAAACGTTTGCGCCCGTAGAAAGATTAGAAGCCATTAGAATGTTTCTTGCCTATGCTTGTCATAAGAAGTTTAAATTATATCAAATGGATGTCAAGTCATGTTTTCTAAATGGAGATCTAAAAGAAGAAGTGTATATGGAACAACCAGAAGGTGTCCAACTGTCAGATAACCATGACTTTGTCTGCAAGTTGAAGAAAGCCTTATATGGGTTGAAACAAGCTACATGTTCCTTGTACTATAGACTAGATAAGTATCTTCAAGACAAAGTGTTCAAGAGAGGAACAATTGACAACAATCTATATATCAAAACAGGATCATGATTTTCTCATTGTGTTGGTCTATGTAGATGACATCATCTTTGGAAGTAATAATGCTGCATTGGTACAATGGTTTGCTTCTGCCATGCAGTCTGAATTTGAAATGTCTATGATAGGGGAACTATCATTTTTTCTTGGTATGCAAATTACTTAGAGGTCTGAAGGAATATTTCTTTCTTAGGAGAAGTATCTAAGAGAAATATTGAAAAGGTTTAAAATGGAAGATTCTACACCTGTGAGCACACCTATGGCAACTGGATGCAAGCTAAGAAAGGATGATGACTCACCTGATGTTGATCAGAGTTCATATAGGTCTATGATAGACAACCTGTTGTACATCACAACCTCTCGTCCAGACATAATGCATGTTGTTGGAATGGTAGGAAGGTATCGATCTGTATCAATCTATATCAATAAGAAAAGATAGGATAAGCAAAGATGGAGAACCATTGGATTTAATCCAAAGAAAAGTTGCATCAAAGACATATCGATTTGTTGATATAATATATTGATCCAATGAATGCCATTCGTTTTGGGTCTAAAGATGTGAGGAGGTTACGCTTCGAAAAAATCTCATTTCAAGAATTTAGTTTGAGATTTGAAATCCCCGAAACCTGGAGAACTGGAGAGCCGAAATAAATCCTCGACCATCGGATCATCTGAAGTAAATTTCAGTCGTCAGATCATTCTAAAGTGGAAGGATAGTATAAGTTAGAATAAGGGAACACTAATCTCAGCGGCTGACAATTGGGCTCTCAGATCTACGGACGACAAGGCATATCAACCCCCCCTCCTGATATTTTTGCCTTTAACCGTGGGGGGGGTCCGAGCTGGTCATATTTCCCATGTGGGACCCTCATATGTGTCACATTATTATCAAATTGGACCCCGCTTTCTCATTACCACTTACCACCTAACCCCCCCTCTGAGAAAACCACCAAACCACTCATACATACCACCATCGCACTCCGACGTCACACTCCACTACGCACTACACATCACACTCGACTACCGTGATCTACCTCCACACTCCACTACAATGCCTACATGTCTCACCCATGTTAGTAGACCACCTCAACAAGGACATGTGGCAGACCATGTCATCAAGGACACGTGGCAGTAATCTGTATACTTCGAGGGAAAGTAAAGTTTGAGACTTGAGATTTAAAAATTCTAGAGACCTGAAGGAGATCTTTCCATTGATCGAGAAAGGGGCCGCATAACCTTTGATCTAGTTGAAAGGTAAAAATTATCGAAGTAGAGAAGAACCGTTGATTGAGAAGCACAGGTGTCCACGGACCATCAACTATAGAAAATTGGCGTACAGAAGAAAGCAAGGTTTGAGATTTGAAACTCCTGAAGCCCAGTTCATGAAATAAATCACAGCCGTTGATTTAGGAAGGTTAGATCTAATCCGTAGATCGTGAAAGAACAAATTTGAACTGTCTGTTCAAGAGCACCATCAAGATCGTGAAATCGACAGTCCCATCGCATTGTGGGTGTTACCCATGATTTTGGTTGTCATGATCATGTATTGATGATGGTGTACTCAGGCTTTTCATAAGAACTTTCTCCTGAGAAAAGTTACTTTCATCTCTTCCCAGAAAACTCATTTTTGAAGAGGGTTCGCATGCTGTTAGTATCCCACGGTGCATGAATGTCTAATTCTCACAGGATGCCTTAAGATAGGGTGCGAACTTCTCGCACTGTGTTGAATAGCCAGAGTGCAAACTCTTCCTAAAGCATGGAAAAAGATGAATTCTCGATGTTTCTAGAAGGGAATCTTCTAGAAGAATGGGTTGGCATTCGAATAGTTATCCTTGTACTGGATTCCCTAATATTTTGGGATCATTCTTATCCAAGTAACTATCTCATTCTCTCCTATATATTGAGGGAATTCTCATGGAAAAGGTTAAGCAAGATTCATTAGAGAATTGGTGAAAGAATTGTGTGAAGGACTTAGCTTGAACAACATCTTGGAGACTCTAGCAAGTCTATAAAGAGGATTTCATCTTCTTCATGCAAGGATTGAGCAAGTGTGTGTGTTGGAGCCAAGAGCCATCGAAAGGAAGCTTGTGACATCAAGGCGATTAGGTTGTAATCTTTACTTTCAATCAATATGATACAATGGCATGTCCCTTTCCCATAAAGCTATTCTCACTTTATTGTGTAATTCCTTGATCATACACATAAGTTGACAGTTGAATATATCATGCTATCTTCACTTTGGTTGGTTTGTATTGTCTTGGTCTTGATCTCACGAGAGCACCGGAGCGAAGTGGGAGCAACAGAGACCCTGGGAAGCAATATAAAGGTATGTTACTTGTTCCTTCCTACTAGCTAATTCAATGGTCAAAACTTAGGGAAAGAGTCATGTCCTGTCCTGTTTTGTTCTAGATCCAGGTGGATCTAGGGAGATCTGTTAGTGTCCACACCTACCGATTAGTCCGATAACAAAATTGGCGACTCCACTGGGGAACATCCCATTTTCTTTGTGGATTTTGGTATTTTTCCGTGGCCATTTGCTCTTGTTTGACTTTTCTCCTTTCCTATCAATCTTTGAGTCTTCAGGATATCCTGATAGACCCTTTGGGTCCAGAGGCCTTTTCCAATTTTCTTTCATTTTCCAAAAATTTGACTAGTTTTAGAGGTTCTTGCACTGTACTTCACTGTAGCCTGCGAGAATCTATAGAGTTCGCATCTTGTCTTTAGGTTTAGTGCAAGGTTCTTGCACTCTGCTCAAGGGCCACCTACAAGAATCACTAATTCTCGCACTGTGTAACATTATCAGCCTGCGAACCCATTTTTTCAAACTTTTGGATTTGAGTTTTGGCATCTTCAAGTACCTAGATCAGTCTAGGTGCCTCATAAGAGTTTCTTGGACCATTGATTGGTGTCTTTCTTGTCTTCGTTTTCATGCATGAACAGTCTTAGGATTTCAAAGGCTTTTCTTGTCACTTCTGTCTTGACTTTCGTTTCTTGACTTTTCTTGGTAACACCATACTCTCTGATTTCAGAATCTGAGTGTGTTTGATTAGTTAAGAACCGGTGATCGGTTGAAAGTTGAGTTTTCTTTGTCTTTATCATTTGCTTATTGTTTGAAAGATCACTTTTCTTATGCACTTGAAAAGACTATATTGGTTTTCTTTTTATTTTTGTTTTCATTGAAAGAGTGGATTGGGTTTTTTCATTGCTTGTTCATTGGTTTTTTATTTTCAGTACTCTCACTATCATGGTGTAAGTCCTTTTTGAAAAGTGAACAAACATTTTTCTTTCAAAAAATCATTTTTGTCTTCGAAAACATTGAAAATCAATTGTTGAAATTATTGAAGAAGAAGCAATAGAGTATTATTATTGATGCGTGATTTGTTGCATTTTTATTTTCAAGGAAATTTTGCATTGTAGTTCAAGATTGATCTGGAAAACTTTCTCTTTCCCTCCCATACATAGGATTCATTGAAAGAAAAGTGATATATTTCATTCTCATCCATGCATTGTTGGATCAGAGTCATACAACATAAGTTTCATCTCTATTTCCTTTGAGTAAACAACAACTCTTAATAACACTGCACAATCATAAAATTTAACTAGTAACTCTTTTCTAGGGCTCTATTACACCAACAATTAGCTAGGCTAACGCTTTGGAGTAGGAAGAGAGATAACCTCTCCAAAAGCACAAAACATACAATAGCATCTTGTGTTAGGGAGTGTTAAATTCCATTTGCAACATCTTGTCCTGGGAAGCCCTTCTCACACAAGGGTCAAGCACGAGGTCACATTGCTATTGACAAAGTTACTCACCTTGCTTTGTTGATATCAGTGTAGAGATTGCACGTATTACGGGGATCACTCGGAGGTATACCCACAATGATGCGTGGAAGCCTTTTGAGTTGATTTCGGGCTAGATACCCTACCCTTGCGTGTGGATTGGACTGTCGACTGTCCCCTCAGGATTTATTTTTGTTGGTGGTGACCTTAGTGGCCTATCTTTCTATGTTCTTACACGAGGTGACTGTGAAGGGGAACGTCTTCACGGTACCTAGAATTGACATTGACCAAACTCACTTGGGCTCCTTGGAGGGTATACCCACGGTTATGTGTGGGAGCTTGCACCAGGGTGTAAGTCCATTAAGAAGGTCATCAGCATAACTTTTCCACCCTAGCCCAGCCCCTTCTCATCTTGTTGTTGCGACGTTGGATTTCATCACCGACTAGTGGCTTCAAAATTAGAAGGTCTTGTTTGCTTGGTGTTGCTTCCTAGATTTTGTTTACTAGCGCGTGTTGTTTTTCAAAGTTGACCATAGGATTTTCTTCGTGAAGTTTGTTACTCATTTACAATAGCTCTTCCACGTCGTTCACGTAGAATGCAGGGTTTATCTCTAGAGCATCTGGAAAGTTCTCAACCCTTGCCTACAAGTACACCTGAGGAATCTCCTTGGCAAAGTGAAGTCCCAGTCGTCACCACACCACAAGTGGAACGCACTGACTCTCTATAAAATTTTCAAATTACAAATACTCGAGAGGAATTTCGACTTCACCCTGATTTTGAGAGACGTTTTATGTGAACAAACTCTTCTAGAGACTTAATTGTTGTGTATTCTGGATCTCCGAGTGGACCTGGGGACCAAGATCCGTTTTGGTCTACGGGCATTTTTCGACGGGACCTTTTTGGTCCAGGTGCACCTGTGATTTCCGAAATCACCCCACCTATGATTTCTGAAATCTCTAGTACAGAGACAATACCGGTGACTACCGCTTATCGCTTTACCGTCCCTGCCGAAATGGCCCATCTCACAGCTACTTCAAGTGTTCCAACTGGGTTTACTGTGGTTAGTCTTTCTCCCATCAACACACCGCAAATTCCCAATGTCGCTCCGACACTACCACCTGGATACCGTGCGTTGAATGCTTCTATTCCTACTCCTACGCAAACTCCATCTGACTCTCCTAGTCGTCCTTTTTCTTCTGGGCACTTTCTTCCCGGTTTTGTTCCAACACTCCCTCAATTTCCTTTTGGAGGACCTTCTTCGTCTTCTACTGGTGATCCTAATCCTAGTGGCACTATTCTGTCATTCACTCCAAATTACTAGAGTCTAGTTGGTGGACAATTTCACCAAGGTGGTATGACGCAATCCCCTCTCAGTGGGAAAATTCCAATTGGAACATTGCCCCCAATTGGAACACCACCTTCCATGGGAGGACTGACCCCACCTTATGGGAAAAACATACCTCCGTCCTTGGCCTAGTATTGGAATTAGTTGATACAAAATCCTCCTCAAACGACTGGGGGGCAGCAGTTTCCAGCTGCATCCGTAACACCCCCTAGTATGGGCCAATCATATCCAGGTTCGTTCAATCCCATTTGGGGGGAAAATGCTCAAACTCAAGCCTCTGTTCCAGGGTATACTCCTATGAGCTACTATCCTCTCCAGCCACCACCGAATATGCCTGGGTCTTCACATTATATGTAGACTGCTTATGGTCCTACTGGTTTGCCGACAGGGCTTCCTCCCCAAAGCCACCAGTACCCGCAGGTGAATCAACAGCTACCTTTTCTCGCCACTTTGGATCTTCCGGATTTGTTAAGGATTTTAAATGATCCTATTCATCACTCTCCCCATTGGCCTATTATACCAGCCAAGCTTCCATCGAACATTCCTAAATTCAACGAAAAAGCAGGAGAGGACCAAAACAATCACGTTATGACTTTTCACCTATGGTGTTCATCCAACTCGTTGACGGATGACTCTATTCATTTACGTCTTTTTCAACGAACCCTTATCGATTCTACTATGAAGTGGTATATCGAATTACCACGAGGTTTCTTCTCTGACTTCAACACCCTAGCTATGGATTTCCTTACGCATTGCCAGTTACCAATCCGTTGTGACATGGGGACCGAGATTTTGACTTCCTTCAAACAGAAAAAAGGCACTCATATCTTTGATGACATCCATGAGTGGTGAAGGAGATGACGTCTCATTAAACTTGAGCTCCCCGATCAGTTGTTGGCTGAGTGGTTCACAAAATCATTTGTGAACGACATCGGTAAGGACATTGCCATGGGCGGCATAGTCACGGAAAAGAAGGCTATAAGTCGTGATCAATATATTGACCTCGTTTACTCACAAACGGGAACTCTTTACGATTTACTACCCGACTTACCTCGTCCTAATACTTCCAGCACTTCAAATACTGTAGCTACCTCGCATGCAGTTGATGGTGTGATTGGCTCTTCCTAGGCCCAACCACATTCTGCCTCAAGCACAAACCCCAAATATGCTTCTTCTAATGTTCAAAATGCTCCGTCTCTTGCCCCTCCCACCGGCAAGACTTCTGAGGTAAATGTGGTCCAATCTACCCCAGCCGGTAAAAACAAATCTAAAAAGGGGAGAGGTAAGAATAAGGAGGGAAGAAATAATTCTCAAGAAGAGAAAACCAAAACTACCCCTATTGACAATTGGGATAAGTGCAAGCCACGATACCCTTGTCTTATCTATGGTGATGATCACTACACGAAGGATTGTCCACGACCTGCCGAGGTCACTAAATTCCTTCAAGGAACTCCAAAACCACCTGCATCGGCCGTTTTGTCCCAACCCTTCCCGTCTCAACAACAAGCTCAGTTGGTCATCCATGACCAACCCTCCTCTTCTACTACATCATATGTTTTAATGTGTACTGGTGATTCTAAGCAGAGCAACGTTGCACTCACTACTCGTGCCAAATATTATTCTCCCTCTAAGGAGAAGGTTGATGATTTACCCCCTTCCTTGGTACAACCCTCTCCTGCAACTCCACCTACCAACGGTACTCTTCATCTCGAACGACTGAACCTCGACACAGTTCTGCGACCCCCCCCAAAGGGCATCGTTCAAAAATCATCTTTCAATCCTCATGCTCGTGCAACCCATAACTACAACATTGTTGAAGATCTGGCCAAAGCACCTTCTGCGATGTCAGCCCTTGAAGTCCTTCAAACTTGTCCCACACAACGGAAGGAACTGTTGAAAGCTATCGGTGGAATTGATCCAATGGATACGAATTTGATAGTATTTGACTTGGAAGATCACATTCCAAGGTTACCCCCTCAACTCACGTTCCGGATCCAAGTGGTTGTCTCTGACAAAAACATTTGTCGAACCGTTATCGATGAGGGTGCCTCGACATGTGTTATGTCTCTTGCTTGCTGGAAAGCCATTGGCTCTCCTTCCTTGAATGAATCCCAGAACACTCTTAAATCCTTCAATGGATCTGGTTTTAAGCCCTACGGTGTTCTTCCTTCGTTGCCCATCACATTAGAAGGAAAAATGGTCCAATTCGAAGTGGAAGTCTTTGACGCTCCCCTTGATTATAATCTTCTGCTTGGCCACAGCTGGATCGATTCCATGCGCGTAGTTGTGTCGATCCTTTTCCGTGTGGTACGTTTCCCACATCAAGGTAAGGTTGTCACCGTCAACCAACTCACCTTCCTCAATTATGATACCCGTACAGGCAACATACCATTTATCGCTGAAACCCCACCGGGTTATGAGAACGTCGGTGTAGGCCTTCTCAAGGACTCTTTGTTAATGGGTACTTTCCCCATTCCACCACCCGATGTTCCACGCTCGTTTGTTGCTTCTATCAACATGATCTCCACTTCGCCTCACGATCTTCCTGCGTCTGACGACCTCTGGATAGTACTTGACCCTGAAGATCATCTTCGTTTCGGCAATGCAATGCCGCTAAGTCTGGTTGAATCCGCCTATCAGGCCATTCAATCGGAAACACCTTCTACTCCTTCTTTTGGTGAGTTGTCTCCCGATCCTTTTCATGTCATTTTTCCCACAAACAAGATGATCATGTCTGTACTAGAAGACACCCCTTGGAACGATGGACATCATCGTTCCATCCTCTTTCTAGAGCAGCATACCATTGAGAACTACCAACAGATTTCGACTCTGTCGACCATTGTTGTCATTTCCACTGTTCCTGAGTCTACACACGATGTGTTTTCCAAAGGGAACTTAAGCAATATCTCACCCATGATTCCCATTGACATATCCATCAAACCTGGAATCGTCGAAAATGTCCATATTGGAGCTTCGTGTTCCCCTGACGAAATAGTCACCTATACGTCCCTTTTCAAAGAGTTTCGTGACATCTTCGCTTGGAGCTACGAAGAAATGCCAGGTATCGATCTTGCAATTGTGATACATGAGATAAAGACGTACCCCGACACTAAACCCGTCCAGCAACGCCTTCGTCCAGTTCACCCACGTAAAGTGGCTGCTATCAAGCTCGAAGTCGAGAAACTTTTTAAAGCCGGCTTTATTTATCCGGTGGCTCTCACAGACTGGGTTTCCAATCTTGTCCCGACTGACAAGAAACAAGGCACCATTTGTGTATGCATTGATTATAGGGATATCAACAAAGCTTGTCCCAAAGACAACTTTCCTACCCCCTTCATCGATCAGATTGTCGACGAATGCACTAGAAGTGAAATCTTCTCTCTCATGGATGGTTTCTCCAGGTATAATCAAATTAACATTGTTCCCGAGGATCAACATAAGACTGCTTTTATTTGTCCTTGGGGTACTTTTGCCTATCGGAAACTTCCTTTCAGTTTTAAGAACACTGGTGCAAATTTTCAACGCGCTATGTCTTATGCTTTCCATGATATCAAGCACATCTTTCAACCATATTTGGACGATTTACCCACTCATTCAATGCACCAAGTTGATCACCCAACTCACCTCCAAGCCATTTTCGATCGCTGTTGATTCTACCGTATATTTTTGAATCCTCATAAGTGCATTTTTTGCGTGGAATCCGGCCGTCTTCTAGGTTTTATCGTTTCACGTCAAGGGACCTAGGTGGATCCTTTAAAGGTTGAGGAAATTCTTAATCTCCCTCCTCCTTCTACACTTCGCCAGTTACGAAGTTTGCAGGGGAAAGCAAAATTTCTTCGTTGTTTTATCCCAAATTACGCCGAGATAACTCGTGGATTTACACGGCTATTAAAGAAGGATTCAGAGTTCGTCTAGGATACCATTGCCAACAATGCTTTTGAAGCTTTGAAATTGTCCCTAACACGTGCTCCACTTCTCTTCCCCCCCGATTATAGTCGCGATTATTTCCTTTACCTAGCTGCCTCAGATTACACCATTGGCATGGTTCTCGTCCAAGAGGATGATGCTAACAATGAACATGTTATCTATTACTTGAGTCAAAGTCTCACACCTACTAAAATCAAGTATTTACATGTCGAGAAACTAGCCTTGGCTGCCGTCCAAGCCATCCAACGCTTCCGGCACTATATCCTCTCACGCAAGACTACGGTGATTTCCCATTGCAACCCTATGAAACACATTCTGACATGTCAATTGCTAGGGGGAAAATACTCCAAATGGATTGTGCTACTCCAGGAGTTTGACTTGGAATTCAAACACGCCAAGTCCAAGAAGTCCTTAGTTTTTACTGAGTTGATATGCGACTTTCCCCATTCTGCAATGGAAAATGTAGCAGCTGATTCATTACCTGATGAATCTCTTTTCCTTATTAGCACTGATGATCTTTGGTATGGTGATATCATTATATATCTCCAAACCCAGACTTTCCAACCAACTTTGTCCAATACTAAACGACGTCGAATACGCTACCAATCTCGTCAATACATTATCCTTGGGGATACTCTTTATTGTCGAGGAATTGACTCTATTTTTCAACGTTGTCTAACATTTGACGAAGCCGAGAAAGCTCTGAATGACTGCCATTCTAGAGCCTGTGGTGGTCATATGTCTGGGTATGCTACTACCCAGAAGATCTTACGCCCAGGGTATTTTTGGCCTTCTTTATTTAACGACTGCATCATCGCCGTTCAAAAATGCCATGCCTGCCAGACCTATAATAACAAGATATGGTCACATCCTGCTCCTCTTCACTCTGTGGTCTCAATTGGTCCCTTTGCGAAATGGGGCATCGATTTCATGACATGTCACCCTCACTCGGCCGGGGGGCATGGTTACATTATTGTAGTCATCGATTACTTTACAAAATGGGCTGAGACAATGCCGACATTTGACAACACTGGAAAGAGCGCAACATTATTCCTTTTTAATCACGTCATAGCTCGTTTTCGTGTTCCCCAAGCTATCGTCACTGATCATGGTAGCCACTTTAGGAATTTTGTGATGTCCGAACTTACTGAAAAATTTGGGTCTTCGCCATGATAACTCAACGCTCTATTACCCACAAGCCAATGGCTAAGTCGAAGCGATTAACAAAGTTCTCATAACTATGCTCCGACGAATGATAGGGATTCATAAAACAAGTTGGCACACAATGTTGTTTTCGACATTGTGGGCATACCAGACATCCTTCAAGTCCGCTACTGGGTTTACACCTTTCCGTTTAGTCTATGGTGTGGAAGCCATTCTCTTGATTGAATGCGAGATACCCTCTTTAAAGCTAGCTTTTGAACTCCTACCCAACACTTCTGCTGAGGAAGAATGTCTATTGTATCTTATGCGATTAGACGAAACTCGACATGATGCCACCCTAGTCATAGAAGCTCAGGAAAAGCATGTCAAGGCCCAATACGACAAACATGTCAAGCCTCACGTTTTCTCCGAAGGTGATCTTGTTCTTCTCTATGAACAAGATCGAGATATGTTAGGAGCTGGGAAATTCGAAGCCATGTGGCGAGGTCCTTATATCGTTTGACGAGTTTTGGAAAAAGGAGATTATGAGTTGGTAGATTACGATGGTATCCCTTTGAGTGAACTCAGGAATGGGTTGTACTTGAAGAAGTACTATGCATAAAATCATCTGTGCACAAGTACTTGTATTTTTATGGTATCATACTTCTTGTGTGTTACTATAGCTTGCTTTTGTCGTTATCTAGTCTCTGCCCTTATGTGACGTTGTGTTTGATTTCCATATGTTGGAGTCTTCGCTACCCTATATTGGCTTCGCTGATGGCGCTAGCCATAGTACTCAGAACCTTGCTTTCGCTGCATGGGCAATTTATGCCCCTACAAACGAACTTGTCTTCTTACGAGGTGTGTGTCTCAGCCGTGCGACCAACAACATTGCAGAGTATAGCGTCGTTATTGAATTATTGGTTGATTCAATCTCCCTCGGAATCCATCATTTGGTTGTGTGACTCGATTCGCAACTTGTAGTACTACAGTTAAGTAATGTCTATATTATTTGAAGTCCTACTTTGTTACGGGTGTATTTGTGAATTCACCTCTTGGAACGTTATTTTGATTACATTGAATATCAACATATTCCTAGATGTATAAACAAATTAACAGATGCATTGGCTAATTATGTATTAGATAGACATTTGAATAATTTATAAATCAATCACATCAATTCACACAATACATGATAAACCGGTAGAAGCCGTATTTATATATAACGATCAAAAGAGTTTTTCACAAAAAGTTTTGTCCAAAGACCAAAATGTCAAAATCTGAAGCTCATAGCTTCTACAAAGTGACGTCATGGATGACGTTCATGGTAACACACGACTGCCTGAGCAACCTTATGGAGCAATCGACTCATGGACCCTGACACTCCTACAGTATGACATTGATCGCGTCGTGAAACCTCTTCAAGAGGCATGTCTGGAATATCTGCGGTCAGGCCCTCTATATTTTGTTCCACTACTTGATAATCCTCGGCATATTATGGCGCTATCGCTACCTCTCCTCACCGCTGAATGGGAGAAGTACCAGGAGGTCGATAAGGTCCAACATATATGTCATCAAAAACAATTTTTGTATTTAGTCTTTGGAGGAACTTATAAAGAAAAAACATTTGAGTCTTTGGACGAACTTATAAAGAAAAAACATTTGAATATGGTAAAAATTCAAAAAAACATTTTAAAAAGAAAAAAATGTGTGTACTTCTTACCAAGTTCCCCCCACTGAGCATCCTCTAGCAGTACTAAGTCCAGATCTCCTCGGAAATCCAATCTGGCATAAGCATAATCGTCAACCATCAACAACTGTGGTTGAAGCTAGTCAAAGAAAGTATCATCATACTTGATGATTGGTCCAACTACGTACCGGGCCATAAGCTGACACCATCTCAGCATCCTTGGATCCCTGGGAGCCGGTAAGTTCCACTCAACCTGCAGCCTCAGTAATGGAACCCTCTCAAGGAATAAGGACACTAGAAAAGATCCGTACCCGAATTGCTTCAGGTTGCCTCGTTTGCATTTGGTCAACTTCCTTTTTACACTACGAAGCATTGCATCTGCCCAGTTGAACACCCGAGGTTCAGTACACTCTATAACATACTGGAAGTAACTCTGTAGCACCATGTGAGGAGCAGAACTCCCAACCATTCGAGCTATGGTGAATAGGATATTACGGAGGGTCAAATGTCGTACCCCCCAAATAGATACTTTTCCTTTCTTTCTCTCTGCCTCGGGAACACAGTGTAAACGACAATACTCACTCATGGGCAGCCCACCACCTCTGCTATCAGTCAGGCTCACATAGTACCCTCGCCATGACAATCTAGTCAAAAAGTAAATGTCCTCAATATCTAAGGACAGTGTGTGGACCCCCACATGAAATACCTGTTGATCGGGATCCCACATACGCACAAGGTACTCTAATAAACTGACTTGGGCCCTCATGCCCGGGATATGAAAGTACTTTAGGAGGCCACAGTTTCTCAAAGCAACAATAGTAGGTGGATGATTTCTGGCAATTGAATTGTCTTCTTTGTGCTCCCTTTTGCACCATTCAAGAACCATTTTGATGGCCAATTATCTGCATAAGAAGCACAAAAAGAAGATTAGCAACTTTTTTCATGATTTGGTTCTCTTTCATTGGGTAAATTTTTTAAAAAAAATTGAGCTTTGCGGTCCTTGCAAGTGCCCTTTGTGCACAGTGCGAGAACCTCGCAGGCTGCTGTGGGCTCACCTGCAAGAATAACCCATTCTCACAGGTCCCGTGTAGCCCACCTGCAAGAATGGTTGAGCGCAAGTAGGGCTCATAAAATCAACTTAAAAATGAATTTTTAACCAGTAAAAATGCAAAATTAAACCATGAAAGAGTAGAGGACAAAGAGCCTACCTCACTCTCGTTGATGGCTCGACGAATGGACACTCATAACTCCCGCAATCTGACGCTGAACTTCGAGGGTAAAAGAGGGGTTTTTTAGCTCAAATAGTGGAAAAGTAAAAATGATATGGTAAAAAGAGTTTTTACTCCCTTTTATTTACTTTTACTATGTCATTTGGTTTTTTATAATTATTTATCTATTTAACCCTAATCCCTAATGTTCTTTTGAGTGTAACTTTTGCAAGCATAATGACTTCGATGTTCCTAAACAGGGATATAGACATATTTTTTCTTTGTCATCGTGTGTTTTGATTGTTTTTTATGGTTTTTGTATAAAACCTCGAGTGTGGTCTTTGTCCGTTCTTGTGCTCAAAAATACATGAGAATGCGATCGAGCATACTTTTATCACTTTTTCGGGCTCAACAAGGGTATACGAAAAAGGAACCTCCATGGAGTCCTCTTTAAGCTCTTTTCAGACTCTCTAAACATGAAAAGATAGCCGAGCGACCTTGCTATTTTTCACGCTTGATAAAGTATTTGAAGTAAGTGTCTGGTGAGCGATAATTTATCTCTTTTTTGGTCTCATCCAGACTATTTTACGAAAAAGAAACTGAGAGAGTTCTCTTTTAAGTGTTTTTCCAGACTCTATAATCATGAAAAACCTTCGAGTTTTCTATCTTTGGACTCGTTAAACAAACATCGATAGACTCGTAATGGGACCGAACCACTCCTTCTTAGGGTTCGTTAAACATACTCCGAAGGACTTATCCGAAGGATAAGCTTATATCAACAAGCATATGTTATCCTCCTCAAGCTTGCGTAAAAATAAAGAGGTTCTCGCCATAAATAGTGGGGGAAAATTTGGGAAAGGGATATGTTTTCATCTTCGTATTGATTGGTAGTGAGTGTCGCTCTTGAACATGACACCCCCTATTCATCATTTGAAGCTAGTTTGGGAAATCCATTTGTCTCTCATTCGATTTTCTACAAGGTCATTCCCTGTGTCGTCTTTGAGTCAATGCTTCCAAATCATTGGTCGTGTCGTTCATATGTTCAAGAGAAGTCCATCTAAAACCTATATTGAGTCGGCCATCTGTAGTTGTCCATTCTCTCCGTGTCGGCCTTCCCTGTGTCCAGTTCAATTTACATCATACTCTATTTCACCTTCAAAATCTATTACTCATTCCGTGTCATTGATGGGGGATATATCAAGGCCCTCCTGTAACGAGTTTTGTTCCATCGACTTCAGCTCATTATCCAGAATCAAGACTTAGAAATTCTTTGGTACCTTGGAGCTTGCATGCCTCAATGGCAGGTTTCCTCACTTTCGACAGTGGGTTTACATCATTGACCCCTGATCGAAAGATTCCATCGGATGTTTGAATTCAACCCATTCATTCACACTCGATGGATTGTACTAGAGTACCTTGGGATTCATTGACATCAATGGTGATTTCCCTCGCACTTGTTAACGGTTTCATCAATGACCGGTAATCAAGTTGTTTTTGCCATGTTGGACTTCAGCACATGTAATCACATGGTTAGATTCATACTTTGGGCGACGAGATTGAAGACCCTGGATATCATCTCTTTTTTCCAGGTTGCGATGGAGTATGTATAATCTACGACACATAGATCCACTGTGTATGTCTCGTGGCTATGTCGTCTCAATTTGAAATTTCTTGCGTAGATCCACAATGTATTCCTGGTGGCTATGCTATATTTTGACGGCATGGATCCACAGTGTATGATTGGTGGCCATGATCTATGTCTACAATGTTATACGTCTATGATCTGAGTATGGGAATGCCTACCTCAGAATTGGTATATATGTTATTTTGCTGATGCTTGATTGTTCATAGGTTTCCGATTAGGTGTGCTCCTGGTTTCTGACACACACATGCAACTTACAAAGTCTTTCGGCTGTCACTGGTTCCAACCTCATACTTTGGTGGGCATTCTGTTACCCATGATTTTGGTCGTCATGATGATGTATTGATGATGGTGTACTCAGGCTTTTCATAAGAACTTTCTCCTGAGAAAAGTTACTTTCATCTCTTCCCAAAAAACTCATTTTTGAAGAGGGTTCGTAGGTTGCCTTAAGCTAGGGTGCAAACTTCTTGCACTGTGTTGAATAGCCAGGGTGAGAACTCTTCCTAAAGAATGGAAAAAGATGAATTCTTGATGTTTCTAGAAGGGAATCTTCTAAAAGAATGGGTTGGAATTCGAATGGTTATCCTTGTACTAGATTCCCTAATATTTTGGGATCATTCTTATCCAAGTAACTATCTCATTCTCTCCTATATATTGAGGGAATTCTCATGGAAAAGGTTAAGCAAGATTCATTGGAGAATTGGTGAAAGAATTGTGTGAAGGACTTAGCTTGAACAACAGCTTGGAGACTCTAGCAAGTCTATCAAGAGGATTTGATATTCTTCATGCAAGGATTGAGAAAGTGTGTGTGTTGGAGCCAAGAGCCATCGAAAGGAAACTTGTGACATCAAGGCGATCTGGTTGTAATATTTACTTTCAATCAATATGATACAATGGCATGTCCCTTTCCCATAAAGCTATTCTCACTTTATTGTGTAATTCCTTGATCATACACATAAGTTGACAATTGAATATATCGTGCTATTTTCACTTTGGTTGGTTTGTGTTGTCTTGGTCTTGATCTCACGAGAGCACTGGAGCGAAGCGGAAGCAACAGAGACCTTAGGAAGCGATATAAAGGTATGTTACTTGTTCCTTCCTACTAGCTAATTCAATGGTCAAAACATAGGGAAAGAGTCATGTCTTGTCTTGTTTTGTTCTAGATCCAGGTGGATCTAGGGAGATCTGTTAGTGTCTGCACCTACCGATTAGTTCGATAATAGTGGGGATTGAAGATGCACAAACTTTAAAAAGTTGAAGGTGGGCCGCAATCGAAACCACGATTTTAGAGAAAGGACATGTGGAGGCTCGAGGTAAATTGTGGGGGAAAATGTAGTTTGATTCAAACCACCTTTGGACGTGCCCACAATTACATGGTCACATGAGATCTTCGCCCAAGGTCATCTTGAGAAACAGAGCTAGAACTCACTAAACCGAGATCAGGAAGCGCCTTTTGAATAGGCGTTTGGTCACATCCATGGTCACATTAGCGAAGGTTAAGGAAGGAGCTAGCACGTCGCTAGGCTCCACTTCAGATATCAGGAGTTGGGAGAATCGAGTTGTCTTATACTAAGATTTCTGAAATCGTGAATTATGAAGTGCCTATTGGTTAGGCGGATGGTCACCGCTGATGGTCACGTGAAGGAAGGGGCTTAGAAGCCAAATAAACCACAATTTACTAGTTGTAACTGACAGAGAAGACGAAGAGTTTTGAATGCTAGAGAAGCCAAAAAGAATCTTTGGATAATGACCACTGATGATGAACAGAGACAACATAACCGCCAGGGAAGACGAAGAGTTCTGACTGCTAGAGAAGCCAAAAAGAATCTTTGGATAACGACCACTGATGATGAACAGAGACAACATAACCACCAGGGAAGACGAAGAGTTTGAATGATGATCAAATAGAGGACTCGATGTGAGAAAGATATGTAGAACAGAGAGTAAAGGGTGATTTTTTCGGTAGTTATGCATGGGTGTAGGAAAAAAAGCTGGATAGAACCTATAGTGGAGATCAGAGGTGTAGTGCATAGAATGCAGAGGCAACATAGAGCATAAAATGCTGAAGATAAGCTTAACATAGAAGTGTTGGGGGGAGGAACAAAAAGAGCAGAGCACAGAAGCAAAAAGAATGAAGAGGTAGCACAGAGCATGAAAGGCTAACGAGAAGCTGAACAGGGTGTGCGCAAGAAGATGTGAACAACAACAAGGCATTGATGCATCAGTGCAGAGCAGTGTAGAAGAACAATGATGCGACTGGTAAGCCATTGATAAATATTGTATCACTGTAATAACTTTCAGAAAGAAAAGATTTATAAACCAGGGTGGTAGAGTGGTGCTAGGGAGGACTGTTGTCCTCAGACATTCAAGTGGGTGCTTGAACACAAGCAGTTATAGCTTCCATCTGGTTGCAGCTAGAAAAACCAGGGTGGTAGGGTGATGCAAGGGAGAACCATTGTTATTTGTTATACAGGTTGGTGCATGTGTGACTGGAAGGCGGTGCTTCCATCCAGTGGGTGCTGAATCACTAAGGGAGTTGGTGCTTCCTTCTAGTGGGTGCTAGAGAAACCAGAGAGTTGGTGCTCTCAACAAGTTGCAACTTGTTAAAGAAGAGGTTGTAGCCTCATTTTGAGTTGGTGCTCAAAGAATGATGATGTACAGAACTTAAAAGACTGCCTATCATTCGAAGAAGAAGAGATTTTCTCCCTTTATGGGTTTCCTCGTGAAATATCTGTCTCTGTGTATATCATATGTGTGATTGATGTTTGTTATTTATGTCGTTCATGCCTTGCATAATCTTGATGATCACTTGGAGAAGGTTAATAATATTTTAATAGGCATACAATTGTTTAAGCACAATAACAATTGATTCACCCCCCCTCTTAGTTGTCTTAGTAATTCCAACATTACACTCTAGGCGTCCATCACCTATGAATGGATTTTGAGCAAATTATTACTTGGCTCAGACATAAATCACGCTCTGTGCATCCTTTACCTCCAGTTCGATGCTCCTCAAATCTCTCACATGGCCAAACAATGTGAATTCAACATCCTTCACTCTGATACTGCTTGTTGCAACCTAGCCTACATAAACAAAATATGATTACAAGAATAAATAATGATAACACATTAGAAAACAAGGATGAATAGAGGGGCAAGATATCTCTTTATTTCTCAGTCAACCAGTGGAAAAATGGTTTACAAATCTCATGAAGCACCTCACGGACTTCTACATTTAAACACAAAATATACAAGCATTTTTTAATATAAAGAAAACCAAATACTTGAGAAACCTTCAATAAATACAACCATGGTTTAAGAAAACCAAAATGATAAATATATCTTATCACCACCCAACATTTTTTAGATGAAATAAAAAATATGGATATAAAGCGTGAACCTCTTACTACACCATTAGAGAGGAATCCATTATAAAGAAATGAAGATAAACTTTAGTAATTGAAACCTCATTTCAATTATAAATTTCATTTCAATCCGATTAAATATCTACCAAGTTACATACATTATGAAAGTTTGCTCAAGTACTTTTTTCATTCCAAATAAACTTAGTTGATAAAAAAATAAAAGTTTGTTCAAATACTTTTTTCATTCCAAATAGACTTAGTTGATAAAAAAATCAATCAAAATTTTTAAAGTTTAAATAAAAAATTTCAATCATTCTTTTCATCTAAATTGATTTAAAATAAAGCAAAATCCAGAATATAAAGTTTTTCCATGCATGTAGCCGAAAAAAACTGCATATCTCTTTTGAAAGCACATACTACAAATCTATGTGGTTGTAGCCACCTACGGTGTAATTTGGTGAAACCAAGTATTTTTATTTTTACCCTTTTTTAAGGGTTGTTACTACGTTGTGGATGGATTAGGAGACGGTGAAAATTTAAGACACGTTGAAACCAAAAACAAATCCGGGGTGAAACCGTGAACAAAACCAAAATGCAAAAAAAAGGGTTTTGGATAACTTGTATACATTGACACCACGTTTGTTTTACGTTTAGCGCTTTTTTTAATTGTATATTCTATTTTAAAGTGAAAGGAACATATACACGTTGATGTGCATAAAAGCAATTTAAAGATGATTTTGAAACTCATATCTATATATATATGAGAGTTTTCGAGTTCTCGTATAGATAGCCTTCTCCTCGAATTTGATGCTTTATGTGTAATTGATCGTTTTTCTATAATTTAATCATATATATACATCTAAGAAGAGATGGATGATGGGATTTTATTGTCGGGTGTTATTAGGAACACACATTTGTTTTTAGTAATGCATATGTGCATGTGTATTTTTTTTTAAATGCTTGTGACTAGTCCATTTCACCATAGACCACACTACGATGTTTCGAGAGATATTGAGCAAATTCATGAGAGAAAAATGATGAGAGCTTGATAAATCATTGTCAAACAAAGCGATGTTCCGAGAGATATTGAGCAAATTCATGAGAGAAAAATGATGAGAGCTTGATAAATCATTGCCAAACTTTTTTGATATGGTATTTGGTAAGTATTTTGATGGAATTTGATTTTTTTAATTTATTTCATAATTGATTTAAATGATAAATAAATAAATAACAATTTAATTTTCCCTTATTAAATTGCAACAATCTTAATTAATATAGAGCTTAGAGAAAACTCAAACTTAACATCATCAAAGGAAGATACATCAACCCCAACCCACAATTAGAAAATATAAACATGGAAATTGATGTAGGGTTGAGGTCTCTTAGAACCATTATATAAGACTTACGAAATCCTAGAGAGCCCCCACAGTCCTTACTAGCCACTTCCCTAGACACCGTTGTATCTTCCATTGCAAATTCCCAAGGCCAATTAACTCACAATTATGATTACAAGGCCAATTAACTCACAATTATGATTACAGGGCTAGAGTGTATGAATATTACAGGACGAGTCTAGATAAAAAACAAGCTAGAGAACTAAACATTTCAAAACAATAGTTAATGGCATTGTTTAATGATCCAAGAACTAGATTACAACCACCAATCACAAAGAGACCCATTTTCATGGACTAGTGCACCTACCAACCATTTTTTAAATTTTGGATGGATAGGTGGTTTATGGTATTTAACAAATCTCCCTGCAATAATAGGTACCTACCTCTATATTTCCTTATAAAGTTATGGAAAAAGTTTATTTTAGGTCATTACGTCAACTACTTTGACATTGATGAATTATAGGGGGTAGGTTGTGGGTCTGTGTAGGATAGAAAAAATTCTAGGCATGATCCATTTGCAAGTCCTCGTTCTCCTAGGAAAAGACCTAACACGCTTCTGTAGCACGATTCAAGTCTCTGTAATCTATACACAGTCATAAGGAACCATCCTTCTTCTTCAGAAAAATTACCGGTGCACCCCAAGGTGAGACAACAGGCCTTATTAGCCCTAAGTCGAGTAGGTATTTCAACTGCATCTGCAACTCACAAAGTTCTGGTGTTTTCATCCTAGTCTTGGAAATTGGCTCTGCACTGGGTTTTAGCTCAATGGTAAAATCAAGCTCCCTCTTAAGAGGTAACCCTAGCAACTCTTTCGGAAAAACATTCTTAAACTACAACAATACCAGGTATTGATCCAAGGAGCGTCCTTTCCCTTCATTAACTGCTTCCACTACATACAGTTGACACCCTTGCCTCACGCAACATTTGACCTTCATGGTTGAGATAAAGCGTAGAGACACCTTCCTCCGTACACCATGGATCTCTACTGGCCTTCCTTCATCGTCAACACAAAGAACCCTTTTCGTGAAACAATCTACCATACCTCGATGGGCTTGTAACCAATCCATTCCAATGATTAGGTCATATGTCCCCAAAGCAGTGACGTATACCTTCAACCTAGTAGTACACACTCCTAGATCTACTAAACAATTATCAATGCTACGTCCTACTGCTTTTTTTCCCCCGAAACCATCTCGACTTGTTTAAAGTCATTGTGCTCGTAGGCTGCCAACTCACACTTTTCTAATGCAGATGGTGAAATGAAACTATCTGTAGCACCAGAATCAAATAAAATTTTAACATTGGCATAATTTAACGTACCTCATGACTCCACCACCATGGATTGATGTTCTGCCTGGGGTGAAATCACGGAGGTGGGTTACACTTTCGTGACAATCAGGTCTTCAAAATTCCGAAAAACATTTTTTCGGTCGAACTAATAATATTTTTTGGCCGAAAGATATTTTTTTCGGCCGAAAAAATAAATGTCAAATTGAACGGTGCAATAACCACCCCCTCGATTTGCATGTACAAATTTGGTCGGCCAGATATTTTCTTTCCGGTAATCCTTTTTCGGTCGAACAATTGTTCGGCCAAACTAGCTTTCGGCTGAAAGATTGTTTATATATTAACCACACATCGATGTTGAAACGTTTTAGACACTTCATTGTCGTTTGCTGTTGTTGTCATTGTCGTGAGTTGTTGTGTGAGGAGGTTGTTGGGAGGCCGTGAGCACAGGGGATGTGAGCGTAACTGAGGTCGCCGAGAGGTCATGAGTGCTGCTGGGTCGTCGAGGGGTCGTCATTGCATTTGCAACAGGTAAGTTTCTAAACAGTTGATTTTATATAGGTTTTAAAATATTCGTTTTGAATGTAAATTTTTGTATTTTTGGACCGTGAGGGGGCTGCGGGTGCTCAGCCCTGTGGCCAAGCCGTGGGTACGCCCACGGCTCAGCCATAGGGCTGAGCACCCGTGGCCCCCTCACAGTCCAAAAATACAACAATTTAGTCCTCGTTGCGTTTGCTATATAATTGATGTGAGATATGTTTTAAACTATTTGTTTTAAATCTAAATTGTTGTAATTTTGGACTGTGAAGAGGCTGTGGGTGCTCAGCCCTGTGGCCAAGCCATGGGTACGCCCACAGCTTGGCCATAGGGCTGAGCACCTGCGGCCCCCTCACAATCCAAAAATAGGAACCACCTCATGTT
>JZKD02S1605213.1:564731-591385 GCA_000966675.3 Picea glauca | reverse complement strand
CGGTATCTCAAAAAATATACAGTGAAAAAATTTGAAAAAAATATATTCATAATCCTTAAACTGTTCTTTTCAAAAGGGTATATTTAAATTTTAGTTTTAAGTAAAAATTAAGATACATACAAGGTGCAGAAAAACATGTTTTTAAACTCTGCAACGTTTTCAGCTTGTTCAACTTCAAAAAATTCTAGAAATTATAATATTCATCCGTTAAATTCAAAATAATAGTCATAATAAAATAGAGTCTCTGTAGATTGTTGCAGTATATTTTGTTTCTTAAAAACATAAGTTTAATAATATATACATTGTTGTAGAAATAAGTAACTCATTATCATTCATTTCATGTTTAAGAAACACACTGTTAAACAATTGTCAAATTGACATATTAAATCGTGATAAAAAAAAATTGAAAAATAGTCATTGGAAAGCTAACACAATTCTTCACAATTTTTTTTTTTACGGTAAAGTGAAATTCTAAATAAAAAAATACTTTTGTATGTTATAAGTTGAATAACTTGTGAAAATACAGTTTTTTTTCTCATAAAACAAGTAAAAGTGTAACCCATCTTCATGATTTCACCCCCTGGCGATTATTAATCACTGCATAAATTTGGTGGCTACTACTTTCTCTTCCCATTAGGGCCTTTCCTTATCTATGCACAAATCCTTCTTGCAAATCTAGGAAGTCACGCTGGTAATGGGGTCCTCCACACCCCCAACACGTAACACGAGGTGAAACCGATGCACTTCCATGTGATGGTCTCTGAAATGAGTTCCTTCCCCTGGAGCCCCTACCCCTACTTGTTGCTCCCTGAGAAGGTCGTGGACCTGCCTGCATCGTTGGTGATGAGTGGGATGTTGCACTTGCTGCCATTGAAATACCTGTAGAAATTGTCGTAGGTGCGACTCTATTACCATAAGGAGGCATCCTAGAGCTCCCTCCCCTAGGGAAGGTCCTAGGGGCCTTCCCCATGAATCGAGGATGTTGTGGAAAGGTAGATCTCATACCTCCGTTTCAGCTCATATTCTTGTTTGCATAACGTGCAGTTTCAACTGCTTCCGCTACTGATGACGGTTTCCACATTCGTACCATGGCCCTTATCTTAGGGTTTAACCCATAGAAAAAAATAAATTATTTTCGTTGATTAGTATCCATGTACGAGACATATTTTACCAGCTCCATGAACCTGATCTCATACTCTTCCATGGTCATGTTTCCCTAAACTAGAGCATGGAATTATTCCACCTGTTGTCCCTCATAGTAAGCTGACAAATATTTCCTCGGAAACCTTTCCTCAAAAAGTTCCCATGAGACGGTGTCTGGGGTAAGGTGCAACTGCCTCTCCAGGTTACCCCACCAGTTGAAGGAACTATCCCTCAAATGAAATATTTCTATTTTTTCCTTTGATGTGGAAGCATAGTCTCTTAAGGGAAAACATCATGCGATTCCTTCCAACCATGCCTTCGCACGTTCACTCGCACGACCCCGACAAACTCTGGGAGTTTGATCATCTGTAGTTCTCTGGTGATGTCCCTGGGTGGAGGACCTCCCTCTGAGTCCCTCGACGCTTCAAGGTTACCCACTCCAGATGGTGGGGTTCCACTTCGACATCTGTTCACTGCCGTCGCTTTAAAATCTCATTAATAGCCTCGAAAGAGCGCAAAATGAGAGCTAATTCAGGCGATGGTGGTGGTAGCGCTGGTGTTGGCGGTCCTTGTGACGATGCCCCTCGACCTCGATTTCCCTGAGTCCTAACCATATTGAATAAATGAATCTGCATCAAACCAAATTCTTTTCAGGGAAGAGTCTAAGGCAATTCACATTCGCTCAACTTATACTTGTAAACATAGGGTTAGGCGTAAGTTTTTTTTTACTTGTCTATATAAAAACATTACTCTCTTTAAGGTAAGTGGCTGAAAGTCGGGTCAAAAGCCTCTAAGCTTGGTAACTTCATTCATGAATCCTAGTAACTCTCTCACCTTGCTAGCTATGCTAGTGCTACACTGTCATCTTCAATTACTCTAACTTGTGTGTATAATCAAGCATCAAACCCATCTGTGTATCAATATGTACCACTCATATTAATCACCCTTATAACATTAATAATAATACACTTAGTCTCATCAATTATCACATTATTAATCCTTAAAATTAATTTACATAGCTCAATTATCTTTAATCAATCAATTGACATTAATTAATTAATCACTCTTTCAATAACTATAATTATGATTCTTATAAGTTTAACCCTTATAACATTAATTAAACTTAATTAACTCAATTAAGTTTAAACTATTTTAATAAATTCAATTAAGTAAATATCCCACTAGGTATACTTTAAATAAAATAAAACAAAGGTAAAAAGTTATTTTAAAATAATATTAATATTTTAAGGTAATTTTTTTTTTAACAATTAATTAATTTTTTTTAATTAATTTCATAAATAATCTAAAAATAAATATATCAAATAACCTTGGGCATCATGGTACCTCGCATGAGGCCCACGTGCCCCCTCTCTCTTTTCTCGCATGTCCAAGAATAAAAATAAAATAATGAAAAAATAACTAAACAAGCCCTAACCCTACCCAATGTGTAGATCGCTCATTCTCCTCTGCACAACCTTTGCTACACCTCCCTTCTGATCTATGCATAATCTACCTCTCCTTCACTTAACACACACAATCGAGTTTAGAGGGTGTCGCCTCGACCCCATGATCGACTGCCAGGAGGGTACGACCATGACCGCCAGACCGTCTCACACTATCACCATTTAATCAAGAGATGGTATCCATGGCCGCACATATGGCCCCCAGGTTTGGCTTCTACTGCCTACCTACCTCGGCGTGGCTCCTCTTGGTTTGTGGTTTTGCAACAAGATCCATGGTGGAATCCCTGAGTCCATCAGTGACCAGCCTCACGGTGTTGAATCTCTGGGACAAAAACATCACGGGTTTGATTCCCCATCACCTTGGAACTAATGGCAAGTTGTTGTGCTTCGACGTCTCATCTGATAAGCTCATGGGTCTCATCCCGTTGGATCTCTGCATGCGTGGAAAGCTTCAGAGACTCATCTTTCTCAGCAATTTACTCTTCAACCCTATTCCAAAAACCCTAGGTTCCTGCAAATCTCTCACACAACCTCGCACATGTGCGCACTACTTATGGATCGTGGACTCCTTCGTGGTGCTTGGTGTGAGCGTTGTTAATGATAACTTGTGCACTGATATCAACAACTCTGTGTCGGTGCTCACATGCACCATTAATGAGTTGTGCAGAGTGAGTCCCATGTGGGATCTCTTTCCTAGGCTTGGCACTTAGTTCGTTCTTGCTGTCAGTTTGTGTGTTTTGTTTTTCCAGCTCTGCGTGGACTCCTCCTAGTAGCTTAGCGCATAATTTTTTCTTTTGGGTTCTGTTGTTACAACTTGGCATTTGGGCATGTAGTGCACTAAATATTGTGGGATATATCGTTGGTGTTGGATGAGTTATGTTGGTGTGATGGTAGGATTGACATGGAGTTGAAATCGAATTGATATTTGGGATCTGGTATTGTGACTCGTGGTAGTGAAAGACTAATGCCCTTATGGGATCTCCTCTTTTGCATGAAGGGTAGTGCAAAGAAAACCACCCCTTGTGGGATCCTCTCGGCTTGGTGTTGGTTTATTCCTTGGTCGTGGCTTGGAGATTGGGTTGCAGCTTGGGGTTTGAATAATAAAACCCTCAACCTATTGAAACAGATCGATACTTGCCTCGACATTGTTTCTTGGACTCGGGTGCATATGTGATATATTTTCGGTAATGAATTGACTTAGAGATAGATTTCCCTTGTGGGCTCCTCCCTTGATGGATTTGGTGCTGGGATTGTATGATCTGTGTAAGGCCTTGAACAAGCATTTGGCAGATTTCACAAAATATGTTGTCAGCCCTGCAATTGGTGTATCAGGGGTTGGAGGTGCTATGGTTGTTTTTGGAGCTGCTGATGCAATTTTCTCTTTATTGGATGGACGCTTAGTGACTGGTTTGTTGTCCATCACCCTCATTACGTCTAATAGTATCATTTTTCATGAAATTGTGCTTTTTCGACTGTGCTTGAATCATAGCTTTGGAAGTGGAGTAGTAGACTTAATCAATTTACTAGGCATGGCAACATTTTGGGGTGTAGGGGATGGATTTTTTTTTTTAACACACAAATCAATGCTGTGCTTGGGCTACTTTTTCCCCATGATACAAAGGCTTCCTTTTCACAACTCAAGATATGGAAAAGTGGTTCTATAGCGGTTGCATTTTTTGTGAGTTGTTTCCTGGTGGATATTTGGTTGACTTCGATGGCATATGTGGATGATTTGGGGATTATGATATTTCTTGTTCTTGTTCTCAGACGAGATCATCTTAGTAATGCTAGAAAGAAACTATCCTTCACATAAAATATGTTGTATCAGAAACATTGTTGTTATTGTTATCTCAGGAAGGTTATCTCATGAAGGCTATCATGAAGATGTCTTTCCAGGCTTGGAGCAATTTCTTATATCCTTGTCCTTATTCTTGTTTTGATTTCATATCATAAACATATTGTTTTGGATATTTCTTTTTCTTATTGTCTTGTTCCAAGAAAGTACCCTTGTGGAATATGTTGACAAACCTTTGATGAACAATATTTGCAGAAGATTTCATAGACGACATTTATAAGGGTGACACAATTCTTGTGTAACACCACAAGGTCGAGCCCCTGTTGAATTGTACTTATGTTTATAGGTTGGTGATCTGAGTGGTTATAAGATGAGATACTTATGTGTTTATTGTGTTGGTGAGCCAGATGTTAAGGCCAATGAGCATGATTTTATATATGTAAACACTGGCATCATTAACCAAATTACATTGTTACACGTAGACCAACCATGAAGAAGCATTATGGGGGAATAAGATCCACTAGGTAGGGTATGGGAGGGGGATAAGTGTCTAGGTCTAGGGGCTAAGCTAGAGGGCTTACCTCTAAGGGAATAATATTTTATTATTATCTCCCAAAAAGCTATAGTAGACATAAGTCGTGTTGTCCTAAGTTCCTGGGAGAAAGAAGAATGAGTGCTAAGTGGAACTCATGCAGCTTTAGGAAGACATGTGTCAATCTGGGCGCATGCAGTTTATATTTGGGAAAGACTGCTCGTTGGGGGGTTCGCTTCCCATTCGGGCATTGTTTCCATACTTGTGTCTGGACCAGTTTGGGGTTTTTCCTCACAACCCTTATGTTTCTTTGGAAGTCTATCACCTTCTCGATTGACTAGGGATTCATGCTTTGAACCAGTTCTCCATCTTCATCGCCTATGTATCTAGTATGCACCTTTGAAATCCTGCAATCATACTTGATTTATCCCATGTTTCTCCTATGAAGCCCGACGCAATTGTATTCGCCTAATCCGTGTTGTGTCTTAGTGTTTGGTTGTTTCCATTTTTGGTGTCCATACCTGATCTCTGTTTATTTCATCACCCATGTGTAGTTGAATGATGTTGCTTGTTTATTAGGAGCTGAATTTAAGAAGCAGGTTTCCAGGCCTGTGAGAAACTCTCCTAGGTGAGAGAGTTTCTACGAAGTGATTTCTTCTGGAAGGAAGTCCCATAGCAACTACAATACTTTGATACTTTTTGTCTAGCATATTGCTGAAGCCCGAGGTAAGGGAGGTGTAGTAGATAATGGACTTGTATTAGTAAAGGTGTGCCCTCTTGGCGTGGAGCAGGCATGTGGTGAATGAGGGTTTGTGGGTTGTGGGCCTAAGTGACTCCTAGGATAAAAGATCCTTCCTGTTGTTTTGTGCAACTTCCTTGTTGTCCTTGCCAAGCCTATAATTCCCTCACTCGGTGGAGTTTAGTCCCAGCTCAGGGGTGACCCATTGTTGAGCGTGATGAGCAGTGTGGTCTAAATATGGGAGGTTCGTGAAAGGTTTGCATGTAGTTAGTGGTCATCTATTAAAATATAAGTACCAATTTTGTGTTTGTTGTATGTTGTGTATTTGTATTTTCATTATAATTAATGAGTAATTCCTGTATATATGTATGTTTCATGTATGGGTTAAATGTTTCTTCTATTTAATTTCATTAGATAGATATAGATGTATAAGTGTGAATACCAGATGTTATATCTATCTTCCGATTAAGTTTTATATGTGATTATTTACGCAAAGTTACTCAGTGGCATGGCTTGTCTTGTTGTTTAAGGCCGAAATGTCTTACAAATTGGTATCAGAGCTAGTTGGGCTAAGTGATGTGTCTGATTAGTGGCGTTTCCTAACCTATTGATGGTTGGGGACGTTACAAATTGGTATCAGAGCCATGGTTTCGACACTAAGCCTCGATGGGCCATGTTATTGGTTAACGAGACAAAGATTTTAGAGTGAATTCTTGTCGAAAGGGAAAAAATCTGAGGTTCAGAGCGTACCTCAGTGTAAGGAGTGTGTCAACAGAGTCTTTGACTCAAAAATTTGAAATAAATCGAAATATTAGGAGGAGGAGCAACAACAATCGTCAGATCTGTTACTGGAAGGAGTCTGGAACGTTAGATCCTTTTCTAGGAAAGAAAAGGAGTGCGAACTTGCCAAAGTCCCAATGTCCCTAAGTGATTGGGGACCGTCCATCACCAAGGTTGAGAGGTGGCACAAGATCCGCAAATCCAGAGCGAGAGTACTTCAAAATTTCTATGATAGAGGAGAAAGAGAAATATCCAAAGAGACGAAATAGATCCTGGTCATTGGTCACCAGAGGGGTACGTGTCAAAATATCTGAGACGTCGAGGAAAGTCACTTGGAAGGATTTCAAGTGTGGAGTGTGACAAACTCACGAAGTCCTGAAGGTCGAAGTATATTGTAACCGTCTGTTGCAAAAGACACGTGTCAAGAGATTATGAACTTCGGGTGAGAGCACTCCGGGAGAAACGAGTGTGCAGGAGTCTGAAACTCTCGAATCCCGAAGTGTCGAAGTCACTCATAGTCGTTGATCATGAAGGAGGACACACGTCATTATATCATGAACTATGAATAAAAGTGCTATGGGAAAAAATGAGCGTAGAGGAGTTGAAACTCCCGAAGTCCAAATCTCCGAAGCCCGAAGAGCTGAAGTTGTGAGTCATGATGATGTCACTTGGAGGTGATGTGGACCTCTCCTATAGTTTCCACGTTCCCCCACCTAAAATGTTGATAGCTATGCTATGTGGGACCTAAATTTGAATAACTTAGTTAAAGGTCGGTGGGCCCACGTTGGCATTGATCAAGATACATCCAGATCGACGACCAAGAGGCATTGCAGGGACCCAAGTTGCACGAGAGTTAATTCCCCAAGGTGGTCCCACAATCCAAACCATGATTTTACCAAGGGGTTACATGTCAACGTCATAATATTTGTGGGATGAAATATGGGTTACTCCAAACCGCGAATGAATGCCCCCACAATTTGAAAGGTGTTAAGTGATTTGAATATTCCGTATCTTAGTTCAAGTATGAAAACCGTGGGTCCCAATGGATGCGTGACGCCAGTTGTGAAGTCCAGAGACTTGACACTCTGGAAGAATGGTTCATAAGGGAACAAAAGGAATAACTTTCAAAAGTTTCATAACATCAAGGTGACGAGACGTAATGACATCACCAAAGGTTACATGGAAGTGTTCAAAGATTAAATGTTCAGGGTGTTGGGGGTGTGCAGATGTGAAATCCTCTGAAGACCTGAAGCTCTGAAGGTCCAAAGTCCCGAATAAGAACCTCTCAACCTAGCGCTTGTCCATAGCCCATGGTCACATGGATTGGGGGCTAAGAGAAAGGGACTAATGCCCAAAAAAGTATTGTAGAATAGAGCAGAGCTTAGAAAGAAAAGATTCGCGGGGATTCTTGATTGATGGAGAATCGCAGAATGAAATATGAAAGTTTTCTTCGAATCAGATTGGTTTATGAATACTATGGAATTTATTAAGGTCTAATGGCCTGAAAAATTTCGGTTGACTGCACATTGTGTTTGCAGAGTTAACGATTCCCAGAACCCAACTAAATTGTTCCATGGTGCACCGAAATGGAGGAGGCACAAAATGCTTTCAATTTAGAGAATGAAGCTAAAGGAATGGATGTCCATTTTGGAGTTGAAGGATCTAACTCCAATGGGCATGGAGAAGAGATAGATAAGGAGGGAAACATAATGAAAATCATTGAAAAGTTGCAAAAAGATGTCCAGACTCACAAAGAAGATAACAAAAAGCTCATAAAAGCCAGGGAGCAATAGGGAGCATTCAACATAAATTTGATACAGAGCCTGAAAATGATAGAAACGAAATTGGATAAGGAGAGCGACTCCAGTAAATATGGAAGTCACGGGTCTCCTAATGAAAAGAGGAAATCAAGGAGTGTTGGTAGACACCATCATCACTCTCAAGGGAACTCTAAGAGAAGGGCACACAATAGTTCAAGCCCATCTCCTACCATAAATCATAGAAGATGTGGAGTATATGAATTGAAGGGTGAAATGAATAAAATCAAGCTTCCTACATTTGACGGAGAACACAAGAAAAATGAAGATGCTGAGACATGGTTGTTGGGAATGAGGAAATATTTCCAACTACAGAAATATTCTTCTCATGCAGAGGGAATAATTTCCATTTACCAACTTAAAGGAAAGGCATCCGTGTGGTAGGATCAGCTTGTGAAAGTTCAACATGTTAGAGAGAAGAATGTTACATGGAGGGAATTCAAGATACATTTTGAAAAGAAGTACTTAACTAAGAGGTATTTTGACAAGAAAATGAAAGAGTTCTTTGAACTCAAGCTGGGAAGTATGTCCATTGATGAGTATGAAAGAATATTCTTAGAGTTGTTGAAATATCTCCCGTTCATCAAGGACGAGATAGTTAAGATTCAAAGGTATCTGAGTGGACTACCATCTTCCATCAGTGACAAGATCTAGTATGATGACTTGAAGACTATAGAAGAATCTATAAGGAGAGAAAAATGCTTATATGATCAACAAAAATAAAAGCCTACTTTCCAAAAATCTTGGGAAGGAAAGAAGAAGTTTAAGAGGGAGCCGAGGCTAAAGGGAAACAAACCACCATTTTTCAGGGATAGCCCTCAAGGACAACCAGGTTTTAGAGAGCCTAGGAAGGTTGAATTAGGTGGGAAAATGCCAAGACAACCACCCATGGAATGTTGGGGTTGTAAAGGAAATCATAGGTACAAAGATTTCCCCCAAAGAAATGACAAGGTGAGAGATGCCCACAATGTTCAACAGGTAGAAACAATGGAGGACATGGAAAGAAGTGTACCAAGGATCTATGCATCTATGGAAAACAATAAAGAAGAATATTAGTCACATATGATTGAAGTGGAAGGTATGATCAACAAAAAAACCATTACTATTTTATTTGATTCAAGATCTAGTCATAGTTATATATATCCTAGAATGGTGGAAAGTTTTCATTTTCCAAGAAGCAAGCATGGAAAATCTTGGTTAGTGCAGCTGGCTACAGGAGCCAAGAGAAAGGTTTTTGAGTTGGTTAAGTCATGTCCAGTGGACATGAATGGACTGAGCACAAGGGCTGAATTGAACATCTTACCTTTAGGTTCCTATGATTGTCTAATTGGGATGGATTGGTTGGACCAATAACATGCCATCTTAGACTGTCGTAACAAGGCATTTACTTGCCTGGATGAGGAAGGAAACCAAAGGAAAGTGCAGGGAATCCCAAGGGAAGTTACTGTCAGATAAATCTCAGCAATGCAACTAAAGAAGTGTTACAGGAAGGGCTACCAAATATTCACAACTCATATGGAAGAAGCACCTAAGGATAAGGTGTCAAATATTGAATACCATGCAGTGTTAAAATATTTTGAAGATGTATTCCAGGAGGTATCCAGACAACCCCCGAAGAGAGATATTGGTTTCTCTATAAACCTGAAGCTTGGAGCAGCTCCAATGTAAAAAACGCCTTACTGAATGAGTACATCGGAGCTAAAAGAACTACAATTGCAGCTTGAAGAAATTATGAAGAAGGGGTATATATGCCCAAGTGTGTCACCTTGGGGTGCCCCGGTCCTATTCATGAAGAAGAAAGATGGGACATTGAGTTTGTGCATCGATTTCAGACATTTGAACAAAGTGACTATTAAGAACAAGTATCCTTTGCCCATGATCGATGATCTCTTTGATCAGTTGAAGGATGCTGAGATATTTTCAAAAATAGATCTTAGGTCAGGGTACCACCAGGTATTGATAAAGGATGAATACATCAGTAAGACCACTTTCAGAAAAAGGTATGGTCATTATGAATTCACAGTGGTTCCATTTGGGTTATCAAATGCACTCACTTTTTTTCTATGCCTAATCAATGGTGTATTCAGAGAATATCTAGACAAGTTTGTCATAGTCTTTTTGGATGACATACTGGTGTATTCCAAGTTGGAGGAAGATCATGAAAATCATCTAAGGATGGTGTTGTAGGTGCTAAGGGAGCACCAAGTGTATACCAAATTGAGCAAGTGTTCATTTTATCAAAAGAAAATCCATTATTTGGGACATATCATTTCAAAAGATGGGAAAGTCGTGGATCCTGAGAAGATAGAAGCCATCAAAGAATTATCAGTGCTGAAGAATGTGACAGAAGTCTGATCCTTTATGGGTCTAGTTGACTATTACAAAAGGTTAATTGCAGGGTTCTCAAGGATAGATCACCCCATCACTTCCTTGCAAAGGAAGGAGAATAAATTTTAGTGGACAAAAGAATGTGAGAAAAGCTTCCAACAATTGAAGCAACTGTTGACCAGTGCTCCAATATTGAGGATTGTAGATCCGAATGAATATTTTGTAGTGTGTATAGATGCATGCAAAGAAGGAATGGGTGGAATCCTCAGCCAAAATGGGTTTGTGGTATGTTATGAATCCAGAAAGCTGAAGGATCATGAAAAGAACTATGGAAATCATGATTTGGAGTTGGCATCCATAGTGCACACCCTGAAGAAATGGAGGCTCTACCTCATGGGAAGGAGGTTTGAACTAAGGACAAACCATAATGGTTTGATATATTTGTTTGATCAGTCAAACTTGAATGCTAGTTAGAGTAGATGGTTGGAATTCCTTTGTGAGTATGACTTTGATATCAAGCATATCAATGTAAAATAGAACAAATTGGTTGATGCAGTCAACACAAGAGTGCATGAACTACATACTACAACCATTAGCATGTATCAAATTTATATTAAAGGAAGAATTTCAGAAGCTGTAATTGAAGATTTGTAGTACATGGAATTGGTAGCAAAGCTACAACAAGATAAGATGCTACAGAAAGTGGAAAATTATAAATTGAAAGCTGATGGAACACTCTTGTACAAAAACAAAATTTATGTATGTAATTCCCAGTAGTTGAGAATTATGATCTTGAAGGAAATGCATAATGTGCCTTATGTTGGGCACCCTGGAAATCAAAAAACAGTGGCAACAATCAAGATCCATTACTTTTTGCCAGGTATGAAGAAGAAAATTGTATAATACATCACCAGATGTATGGAGTGTTAGAAAGTCAAAGCTGAACATAGGCACCCAGCAGGGTTGCTACAACCATTACCCTTTCCCGAGTGGAAGTGATAAGTGGTGACAATTGATTTCATCACTGGATTTCTCAGAACTAGAAAGAAACATGATTTCATCATGGTGGTGGTGGATAAGCTTACGAAAGCTGCCCATTTTATTCCATTGAAAACTACTCACAAGGAAACTAATGTTGTTGATATATATATGAAGGAAGTAGCATGATTGCACAGTATTCCCAAGACAAATGTGTCTGACAGAGACCCAAAATTCACCTCAAAGTTATGGAAAGGGTTATTCAAAGGGTTCAGAATGAATCTGAACTTCAATGCAGCCTATCATCCTGATTCTGATGGGAAAACAAAAAGGGTGAACCAAGTGATTGAGGACATGTTAAGGATGGATGTGATGGACAAACCATCTAAATGGGAAGATTATATACACTTGGTAGAATTGCCTACAACAATGGGTATCAAGAATCATTGAAGATGAGCCCATTTGAAGCACTTTATGGTAGAAAGTTCAACACACCAATAAGTTGGGACAGCCCAGTTGATAGAGAAATAATTGGGCCAGAGTTGCTCAAGGAAATGGAAGAGAAAATGTTGAAGATTAAGCATAATTTGAAGGTTTCCCAAGACAGGAAGAAAATCTATGTAGACAAAGGCAGAACCCACAGGGATTTTAAAGTTGGTGATCATGTTTTTTTGAAAGCGAAAGCCAACATAATTTCCTTGAAGCTGGGAAACTTTTCCAAGTTGGTAGACAGATATTGTGGGCCATTTGAAATCCTAGAAAGGATTGGAACAATTGCATATATGCTTGCATTGCCTGCATCCATGACTGTACATAATGTTTTTCATGATTCATTGCTTAATAAATATATACCTTATGCTAATCATGTTATGGATTGGAGTGTGATTCAGGTGGAGAAAGAAGGCATCTTGCAGATGCATCCGGTGCATATACTGGATTGGAAAAGAAAGCAGTTTCAGAATCAAGCCATAGGGATGGTAAAAGTCCAGTGGACCTGGTATAGTCCTGAGGACACAACATGGTTGCATGAAGATGCCATGCGGGCAAAGTACCTGCATCTTTTTTAAGATTTTGGAAATCGTGTTGTTATGGTGTAAATAAGTTGCATTGAGGATAGTGAAAAAATAAGGGGAGGGGATTGTAACACCCCAAGGCCGAGCCCCTGCTGAATTGTAATTGTGTTTATAGGATGGTGATCTGAGTGGTTACAATATGATAGAATTATGTGTTTATTAGGCTCGTGAGCCAGATGCTAAGGCCAATGAGCTTGATTTTGTATACATAAACACTCACATCATTAATAAAATTACACTGCTTCATGTAGATCGACCACGAAGAAGAGTTTTGGGGGACTAAGCTCCACTAGGTAGGGTATGGGAGGGGGCTAAGTGTCTAGGCATAGGGGCTAATCTAGAAGGCTTACCTCTCAAGGAATAATATTTTATTATTGTTTCCCAAAAAGCTATGGTTGACATAAGTCGTGTTGTCCTAAGTTCTTGGGAGAAAGGGGAACGAGTGCTAAGTGGAACTCATGCGGATTCAGGAAGACATGTGTCAACCTAGGTGGATGCAGTTTATAGCTAGGAAAGATAGCTCGTTGGGGGGTTCACTTCCCATTCAGGCGTTGTTTCCATCCTTGCATCTAGACCAGTTTGGAGTTTTTCCTCAAAACCCTTACGTTTATTTGGAAGTATGTCACCTTCCCGATTGACCAGGGATTCATGCATTGAACCACTTAATCATATTCATCACCTCTATATCTAGTACACACCTTTGGAATCCTGCAATTGTACTTGATTTATCCTGTGTGTCTCTTGTGAAGCCCGACACAATTGTATTCACTTGAGCCCCGTTGTGTCTTAGTGTTTGGTTGTTTCCATTTTCAATGTCCATTCCTGATATTTTTTGCTTGCGTTACCCATGTGTAGATGAATGTTGTTGCTTGTTTCTTAGGAGTTGAATTGAAGAAGCAAGTTTTCATGCCTGTGAGAAAATATCCCAGGTGAGAGAGTTGTTGGGAAGTGAGTTCTCCTGGAAGGAAGTCCCATAGTAGCTACAGTGCTCTGAGACTACTCGTCCAACTTGTTGTTGAAGCCCAAGGTAATGGAGGTGTAGTAGCCAATGGAATTGTATTAGTGAAGGTGTACCCTCATGGGCTAGAGCAGGCGTGTGGGGAATGCGTTTCTATGGGTTGTGGGTGTAAGTGATTCCTGGGATAAAAGATCCTTCCTATTGTTTTGTGCAACTTCCTTTTTGTCCTTGCCAAGCCTAGAATTCCCTTGCCTGATGGATTTTAGCCCCAGCTCGAGGGTGACCCACTGCTAAGCATGATGAGCAACGTGGTCTAAGGCTGGGAGGTTCGTGGAATGTCTGCATGTAGTTAATGGTCATCTATTAAAGGATAAGTACCAATTCTATGTTCATTGTATGTTGTGTATTTGTATTTTCATTATAATTAATGAGTAATGCATGTACATATGTATGTTGCATGTATGGGTTAAATGTTGCTTCTATTTAATTGCATTAGATAAATATATATGTATAAGTGTGAATACCATATGTTATATCTATCTTCCGGTTAAGTTTTATATGTGATTATTTCCGCAAATTTATTTGTTGGCATGGCCTGGCCTGTTGTTTAAGGCCAGAATGCCTTACAAATTGGTATGAGAGCTAGTTGAGCTAAGTAAAGTGTTCGAGTAATGGTGTTTCCCTGCCTGTTGGTGGTTTGGGAAGTTACATCTTGCAAAATATTCCATATGGGAAACGATTAGAAAATATCGAAACAAACTTAGAGAGACTCAGAGGGAATCTTACTTGGAGGGAGTCAGACTTGGAGGAAGTAAGTAATCAAAAGGAAACTAGAACAAGCTTGTGACACTTTGTAGAAAGAAAAGAGAGATGTAGCAGACAAAAGCATGAAATCTCTTAGATGGAGGGATTTGATTGTAGAATTACAAGAGAAGAGCATGCATATTTCTCATTTAGACATGAAGCCTGGATTAGGAAGGAGCTAATCCCCAATGATGTGATCCATTGAAGAATATATGAAGAATATGAAGTATCTATCCATGTTCTTCATTGGAAGTAACATCCATGATAAACAACGCGTGTTCAACTTTACTTTAGAAGAAGTATTCGAAAATAAGCCTTGAATATCCTTGGTTGTCCATCTACATTTATGTCCCTATGACAAAAGCAAGAGGTTGGAACCTTCAGGAAGGAAGGGCATGGAATATATTGAAGATTCCATGGAATCCAACGTTAAAGAGGAACATGAGGAAGAACATGAAGATTCCAAGAAAGAAATAAAATCCAGAACAACCAAATTGAACCAGTTATTATACTGAAAATCATAACACTATGAGCATGATTTGAACCCACTAGAAGCAGTCAAGAAGAAGGAATGGAAGGAAGCTTTGATGAAGAAAAATGTATGAGAGAAATTGTGAAAAAGACTCATAAATGGAATCTTGATAGATAGAAGTCGATAATCAGTGGGTTCTCCCAAAAGTAGGGAGAATACTATGATGATAGCTTGTTCCAGTAACCATATATACCTCTACCCGAGCCATTATATCTCTTGCAGTATCCATGGGTTGGAATTTACATCAGATGGATGTAAAGACTATTCTTCTCAACATAGTAATTGAAGAAGAAACATATGTAGAGAAACATAAAGGTTTTGAAGTATACCAGAAATAGAGCCATGTATGCATATGGAAGAAGACCTTGTATGGATTCAAGCAACCTTGGTGCAGAGCCTCTAACATACATGAGAAGCACGGTGAAAACTTCCTATTGCAAAGGAAGTGTATTTAAAAGGTTCTTAAGAAGTCCAGGATGATGGATTGAAAATCCATGGGAAACTCCCATGAAAATAGTTCTGAAGAATTTGAGAGACTCTGATCCAGTAGACCCATCCCTGCATCGACAATTGAATGGTTCGTAAATATATTTGGAGAGTACTCAGCCGGATATTTGCTTTGTTGTGAAAATAGTTCCAGGTGGAACCTAGCCATGAGAATTGAAGAATTGGAAATCATGCCTTGAAATATCTTCATGGGATGTTTGACTTATGATATACAGCTACATGGATTTATCGATTCATATTGGGAAGGGAGTGCAGATGATAGAAGAAGTTCTTCTTGGATATGTTTCAGTTTGAGCTTTGCCACAATTTCATGGCTTAGAGAGAAAAAAAAGTCTACTGCACTCAACACTATAGAAGCAGAGTATATTTCATCTTGTGATGCTTGTAAGGAAGTAGTGTGGCTTCGTAAGTTGGTTTCTGGACTGTTTGATCAAGTGCTAGATTCGACCGTGATATATTGTGGTAAGCAGAGTTTTCTGAAGCTTTTAGAGAACTCGGTGTTAAATGATAGGTTGAATCACATTGAGATCAAGTATTATTTTCTCTGTGATAGAGTCCATGGGGGAGAAGTGGTTCTCTAGTATATCTCCATAGATGAGAAGATAACATATATTTTGGTAAATCCCCCATTCAAGATGAAAATTTTTCATACTTAAAGGACAAATTGGGACTCATGGAGACGATTTCCTTAATGGAAAGGGAAGTGATTACTCCAAGGTTGAAGGGAGCATTGATATGTTATTGATTTATGTACATTCATTTTCCAATTTGGAAAATGGTCGAGGTTGGGAAGTCACTTTCCCGTCCGAAAAGTGCTCTAGAATGGACAGTCATTTTCATAAAAAAAATGGTCTGATAGATTGTTGTTGTACAATAGACATTGATTCCCCTTGTGTCCAGTGTGGGGGAATGTTCTAGGACAATCATTCTCCTTGGCAGTCACTCTGAGAAGTGGTCAAGAAAAATGGTCCGCCTCTCCATGCAATCATTTTTTCAAAGTTCACAATTGTGAGTAGTTTCAAAGAATGGTCTGATATAGGAGGTTGGTGCAAGACAATCATTTCCATAGGAAATGGTCCGGACAATCATTCCTTAGGGAAGACTCATTCTCTCCAAGTTTCACTGTGAATTGTGCTGGAAGAATGGCCCAGTTAGGTTGAATGTTCCAGGTTCAATAATGTGGGACACTCATTCCCTAGGCCAGACTCATTCTCTCCAGGTTTCACTGTGAATCATGCTAAAAGAATGGACCAGCTAGGTTGAATGGTCCAAGTTCATAAATCAGGGACATTTATTCTTCTATGCTTGGGAAGAATAGTCTAGATAGCCCATGGATGATGTTTAACTTTTTGAGGGAATATGCTCCTCTAAATCTCATAGATTTGAAAGTAAGAATGGCCCAGATGACTTAGTTCTTATCATGGAATTATTGATGCAGGTTGATATCAGATGATATGATTGTTGTGGAGACTATATGTCTCTAGAAAATAGCTATATGCTACTATGATGGATGTGATCCATTGGTAGTGACTGTGTGTCACTAGTTAATAACAATGTTCTACTAGGAGTGGTTGAATACCACTGAATAATAGTTTTATACTACTATGAATATACACAGTTGTGTTCTATTGGATGGAATTTTTTTGAATTCCATGGAGACTATCTAGTTGGATAGTGATGATGGTTCTCATGATGTGATCATGAGATATCTTGTGTGGCTATGTTGTTACTACCAGTTGAATGGTATATTTTTTCTCAATACCATTTCCTTTGATGAGACTAGAATATTTCGGGAAGGAAGAGAAACCCTAGAATACAATTCGACTCAAGAGAATAATTAATATTGAATTATTATCCTCCAGAAGTAGAAGTCAACCCAGTTAGGTCACTTGGAAGACTATAAATAAGATGATTCTAGAGCTCATTTGTCACACTCACTCTCACAAATTCATAAGGAAAAGTGGTGCACATGACTAGAGGACAACTACAATTGTTGTAGTAGTGACTTGGCCGTTGGTTATGGTTTGGAATTTCTTCTTGGTACGCTATATCTCGAGAGAGGTACGCTACCTTGGTTGGCTATTTGTTCTAGGGTTTTCTTCCAGAATTATTTTGTCTTTCAAGTTTAAGGTGCTCAGGGGTGGAATTTGTGCCTATGGTTGGGTGACAATATTGAGATATTGTCTATGGTGAAACGCGCACACCTATTATTCTAGCACACTATACTCATACAACCACTCAAGGTAAGACATGATATGTACGATTTCCTATCTGCATTTGCATTACGTATGTTCTACTGGAATGTGTCTATATAATTCATCTGTAACCACCACATCAGAGCATCATTATTATAATCACGACTCCCATACCCACCACCCTTATAGCTAGAATTCCGAACTCACCACCCCATAATTTTCATAGCTATGAAAACATGAACGCTTAGAGTTAACAGAGGAAAGGAGCCATGGGAGCATCATTAATCCGTAGGGAGGCGACTGAACCAATGCTGCTGGAGGTTTATGATGAAATAGAGAAATATTTGGACGAGTGAGATGGATGGATTATGTGTTATGATTAGAAGGATATGGTGATGAAATCACACTAGAATTTTCTATGAATTACATAGTTGAGCGCTCCATAGTCGTAGGTACACATGTGGAGGTTACAGAGGAAACTATGGATGAATTTAGTGGGCTACCTTGCATAGGAAAAATATGGTATACTCGAAGGAATTCACAACCATAAATTTAGAGGTAGTTCCTCAAACCATGGGAAGCTTTAGTAAAGAATGAAATAGGCTTCAACCACTATTCATTACCTCAACCATGTGAATATGTTTTCTTTGTTTGACATTGCTTCACTTGAGAAGTTTTCTATGGCACTATTTATGTTCAACACATTCACTTGATCCACCTTCTACGCCAGAACCATCTAATCAATATGTCATATTTTCTATTCAGGACTTTGTAGAAAATGGAAACACTTTTCCAAAGGGCCAAGAACCCTAGGGAGGATGTATCACATCACAACCTTATCAAATAACTGGTTGAGCATGCATTGAATAAATAAGGTCACACCTAGAATAGTATTGTACAACCACCCATTCTCCTCAATGAAAATGAAGTTGTTTCCCTTCAGGTGGGAAAGAAGGAAATGCCTGGACTTTCAGATCCACAAGACAAAACGAATGCAACACCTCCACTAGAAAATGAGGCCGTAGAAAAAATAGGAATGACTGCTTCAACTCCACAAATTAAAATCAAGAGCATAAGAAGGGAAAAATACCACCATGCTACAACTCCAATAGAAGAAGAACACGAAAACGATGTGGAAGTAATGGCCAAAAAAATTCCCACAAAGAGACTTCAAGGTTTTAATAAAATGAAACCTCTCGTGCCAAATAAATGAAGGAAAAAACATGAGGCTGCAAATCAACATAAGAAGAAAATAAATACCAAGCCCAAGGAGCAAGTCGAGGAGGAATATGTGGAAAGAGAGGAAGTTGAACCCTCCCCTGCAACAAAAGAACCAAAGGGGGATACTCACCTAGATGACAAAGAAGTCTTGGATGACACACAAGAACCAGACGAAGACACCCTCGATGAACAACTTAATGATCACCTGGTAGCATAAATATATGAAGAAGATATGGTAGGCTCCACTGACCTAAAATAAGGAGTGTATAAGCCTACTTAAGAAAAAGCTCACATTGAGGCAGAAGACCCAACACAAGACAACAAGGACGAGGAGGAATAATATTCTGCTCTTTCTCCAAGAATAACATAAAACACTCCTCTATCACAATCTCCCAAGACTCAATATCCATATATGGAAAATACATAACACTCTGGTAGTACAGAGGATAAGGGGCAAGTGGATATTCTCATTGACACAACCATCAACATAATTGAGGGAAACAAACAAGAAACAATTCCTCTTGCTGAAAAAATAAGATGCACGCTTGATGGATCATATGTTGCTACTCCAACATATAAGAATGAAATGGAATCAAAGGCCCCTAATGACATAGAAAAACTAGTAGGAGGACCTCTTAGAGAACGACCTACCCATTCACCGGAGGAACATGGAATAGAGGTGGTCCCACTGGGAAACCCTTATGAAGATTGTACTACTGATATACCAAACTAAGGCCTACAAAATTTGCAGCCACATGCTTCTACTTCAATTACACCCAGACGGGTAAGCATCCCTCACTCTCTCCCTATTTATGCTTCTTTTGTATGAGAAAAAAAAATGATGAGGGTGAAAAATTAAAGCTTAGGATTGATTTTAAGATGCTCAAAGAAGATTTTATGGAACGTAAGGCACCTAAGAAATGAGGTTACCCTGTAACAACTCCTCTTGTTCCAGGGGAACCCTTAACTGATTCACATGAAAGAGGTCAACCTACAGAGACAAAATAAGTATCTTTCTAGGCTATAGATTTTATGGTAATGGATAAAGCCACTCAGATAGAGACATAAACAGAACAAAACAAAAAATTTCTAGCAGAATAAGATATCAGTGAAGAGGAGGAAACAAATGAGGAAATATGTGGTATAAGTGACCCCCAAGGTCACCCTAACTTCTCTAACAGTGAGTGATTGTGGTTGCATGAGGACATGCAATAGTTTTGGGCTAGGGAGATGATGAGTTCCTAAAATGGCATACTTTCAGCACCTGTCTATACCTTTTTGCTTACCGTTTTCTTTTAATGACTTCCATTTTTTATACTTACTTTATCTAGTTCACCTCACTTATCACTAAGCTATGAATCCTACCCCATATGCCATTATTACATTATTTTTGCATAATTCTTAGAAGGAACTCATTACTTTCAATACAAATATTGTTATACAGGAGAATATAGTAGCTTCAAAACCTCAAAGTGGTTGCAGCACCTCTCTACTGCAACTCCAAGTGATACAGTTTCGAGACCAAAACCAAGTTGTTGCAATTTTGGGTGCAAACCAACAACTACAATTCAAGCTACATTAATAGTTGTTGTAAATCCAAACAAACCATTGCAAATCCGAGAACACTTTCATTACTGTGAATTTAAATAAATATTACCAGCGTAACGGTCAACACTACAACTAGTAGTTGAGAGCTAGTAGTGGGAATCACTCTTCACAGAGAAGAGCGAATCCATCCATTGTCTGTATAATTTTATAATAGTAGTCATGTTGTATAAAAACCTTGCTCCACTAGAGATGAGGAAGAGGGAATTATTTTTGCAAATACATTGTGTTGTTATTGTATCTTTCGAACTACGACACTATAATTTTGGCTCCATATTTCATTTCCATGTTGATGTGTTGATTGATCATGTGATTCTAGTTTCGTAGCTCAGTACCTCACATAAGGGGTAGGCCCCCCTCCTTAGTCATGTACTGCCTGTAACAATAGGATTATATTTATCATTTTACTTTTGTTTAGTTTATTTTATCATTGGTTTCTTTCAATTGCTGTAAATCGAGGTTCATAACTTTATTCACATACTATAGAAATTTCTTTCATTTGTTGTCATTCTATAAAAAAAGTATAATCTCCTTGATTTCAGAGTTATCTTTCATTCTACTATGATCTCATACGCATAGAACATAGCTACAACTCATGTATGGTTTGACTTTCTTGTTTTAAACTATAATTCAGATTCCTTTAGAATTTCAACCATTCCACAATTCTCAATTCTACAACTCATGTATCTTCATATTTTATTAGAACATTGTCCATTTTCTACGAATCACATTGTTCCAACTCAGTTGTTGTATTTCTTTTTCATGTTGTAGCTCCGTTGCTGCAACTCATGCTCCTGCAGCTCTGCTTGCAACTACACTTTATTTTATTTATTTTCCATAGCTTTAGTCTTTGCAATTTTGGATTGATGTTCTTCGATTAATATTGAATGAACAAACACTTAATTGTCACAATGATACAAGACCTCCATTATATTTGAGAAAGTTACCAATAGATCCCATCATAGGGTTCAATTTCTGCAAGTGTTATTTCAATTGTCGCAAGTGTGATTTCAATTTCTGCAAGTTTTATTTCAATTCTCGCAAGTTTGATTTCAATTTTTTCAAGTGTTCCATAATTTTTTCAAGAGAAACTTAGGCCATATCATATTTTGGTGACTTAATTAATTATCTTGAATCTTTTAATGGTGACATTAAAGTGCTACAACACCATAGTTAAAACAACACTCTTCTTGCATAGATTGTGCACGATAGTTCACAAGTTCCATACGAGCCTCAAGTTGATAATTAAATGTACAACTCTTCATTTTCTTGCTATGTTAATAAAAAAGTAATTGAAAAGTCCATCATGCAATATGGTCAACAATGGTCAACAAAGTCGACCATAGTCCACTTTACTCAACCATGGTTCAATAGGGTTAACCATAGTAAATAATGCTCAACCAAGGTAACAAGGTCAACCATATTCAACCAAAGTCAAACATTGTCACCCATAGTCAACATCGTAAATGAAGGTCAACTATGGTCAACCATCATTAATTATTGTCAACAAGTATCAACCATAATCAACTATATTCTTAACCATGGAAAATATTAGTTAACCATAACTAAACAAAGTTAACCATAATTAACCATAATAAAATGTATGATAAATATATCAATTCCAATATATTCAAAGAAAACTTACTATAACCATATAACTATAGATTCATATTTAAAAAAATATTGTCAAATTGTATTAAAATTTTAATGTATATAATTTGAGTAATCACCTTTTTACACTTTTATTTAGTGATCTAATCTTATTGGTATTAAGCAAGAGAATAACAAAGTTAAACGGGGTCTAATAGTTGCAATAGTTATAGAAAAAGATGGGGGTGGACCCCAATATTAAATGAATAAGTTAAAGAGATACATGATATTGAAATTTTGATTTTGATTTTAATAGGTTATAATTGAAAATTTAGACTCGGTTTACATTCATATTGAAAAATCCAATCTCTTTTTTGTGTAATTAATACATAATCCTTTTTGTAAATAATTACTTGGTTTATTTTAAAATGTATTTATGTATTTGAAAGTTTTAAGATAAGTTTTCTTAAATCATTAAAAATTTGATGAGTTAAAATGTTAGAAAGGTTAATATTGTAAAAGATTTTTTGAAATTGTAATTTAAATTGACTGTATTTATAACAATATAAGATAATGTGTTTTTCATCTTCACTTCTCTTGATGTAGAAAAGATGAAAAATTATTTCAATCCACTACATTTTAGGAAATCTACAATACCCTTTTTCACTATGGAGCTTTTGAGAGTTTGTTTTTATTTTAGCAATGGCGATTTTCTTCTTCATACTAGTCGAAATAGAGAGATAATTTTTTTCTTCTAGATTATGGTTGATTACCTCCTTATACTATCTTCATTTTCTTTTATCCTCTAATTCTTTAATGCACTACAAATTTTCCTTGAATTTAGATGTAATAATATTTTAAATATTATCTTTATTTTGCAAAGTGACATTTTTCTTTATTCCCCAATGGTTTAGCAAAGACTTGGCATCTTTATCCTAGCCTTGTTAGGTTAATTTTGACTACGTTAAAAACTTAACCTTGGTCAAAGATGGGTCAACTGTAAAGTTCCTTGAGAAACATATTCTCTAGTAGGCTTAGCTAGATTGGCCAAAGTGAAAGAACATATATATTTTAATGTTGGTTTCCTAGTAAATGGTTTCCAAGGTAAAAACATCTGGTACATTTTGTGAATACTTTGTGAATGTTCATGTTAATTCTCTCACTATGATGGGTTCAACATTGTAATTAGAGATGATTTTGATTGGATCAATATATTATTTTTTATCTATCTCGATGCTTTAAAAGTGAAAAAAAATGGAGAAGTCAACTTGTAGAGTAATTTTAGTGGGAGGTCCAAGTTTGGAAAATTGTGGTTTGAAACCTTTTGGAGCCATTTGAGGAATAAAACAACTTTTTTTTGTGGGTTAAAACTTTTACTACATAGTTTAAATACCATGACACTATTCTACACATCGATACCTTTACAATGGTGCAAAAATCACATCAATCAGAGGTCGTATGCAAAAGTTATGCCTCCCACAAGTTGACCTATCGTGTTGACCACCTTGGTACGAGAGGATGTCACGTTAACCCATATTACTCATGCATACGCGGCTAGAAACATATATAATTTCAAGAAGATTTTAGAAGGTTCAAAACCATATCATAATTGGGGGTTGAGGAAGTAAAAAACCTACTCCTATATGACTATCAGGCTATGTTAAATACTGGACCACTAGGAGGAGAAGGGGTTCCATTCTATGTTATTGTATTATGTCCCACGTCAGAGAAGAACAACTTGGAGTGATAAATTGGAGAGAATAATAGAGGGGGTTAGTATACTATAGTAGCCTAATAGGCCACAGGTGTCGAGTAACTCCATAGAGAGTGTATTTTCCTTTGTACTTACATTATTTCCATACTAGAGAAAAGAGAGTATAACAAACTTACCTTCTAGCTGAGTTTTCTGTTGTATGAGTTTCCTAGAGGAAATATTTTTGTTATTTTATGGATGGTGTGTGATTGTATTTTGATTTTGTCTATTTTCCACATTTTATCTATTTCACACATAAGCATAAAATAGGTAACTAAATATTTCTCGAATTTAAAGAAATTTAATCTTCGTATAGTAGTTTTCAATTTTATTTATGAGATATGTTGTGATGAACTATTCTGTTGGAATATCCACGATAGTCTCTAGATCAAGAGCAATGAAAACTTGGACTATCTACCAAAAGTGGTTTGATGTTGGGAGCCATGGAGAGAATAGATGGTATGTGGATAATAAAGCGAGTATATTCTTCGAGCATCACATGCTTGAGTATGCTATTGTAAGAATTCATTTTGGAGTTCTGAGTTAATCACTTGTAAATGAACATATGGGTGTAAGACCTATTATGGCATGTGTACCATTGGTTTGATGAATTATCGATGAAAATTTGATCTTGGAGAAAATTGGTGGCCACCCACTTATTCCACTAGCTTAAAACAAGGGTTTCCACCTTGACAATTTTTCTACAGTTTTTCTACAGTTTTTCGGGTCCTAAACTTCTGAGGCCATTTTGAGGCCCTGAACAACGCTTTCTAAGCCTAGCACAAACACACTATAAGATTTAGCTAGAGTGTGATAAAAAAATGTGTATTCCTTTGATACACCTTTCAAATGAGCTATCGTACACCCCAAACAAAGTTTGTATGAAAAAGTTACATCCTTGGGAAGTTGACGTGAAGTTGACGTACCAACTACCCCCATCGGGACCCACAAGCCTTTTTGGAAATTTTCTTTATGCTAAGAAGACCTCTAGAGCCTCATTGTAAACATCACCATCTTCTTGCAAATGAGCAGCCATCACATCTCTTCTTAGAGATAAGCTGCCACCATTCTAGGGAGTCATTCACTCTTTTCTCTCATTAATAAAAATTGTGCATAATTGTATTTATGTTTTTTTTGCAATATCTCTTTATATTTCATTGTTATATCTCTTCTTGCTTCATTTCATTCTCAAAATAATCTGGATTAAAAGTCTAAATGTATACCTAGATGATAGAGGACATGTTGTTGATATCAAGTTTAAGGGGGAAATCTTAGGTTAAACTTGTCTCCATTATAGAGTAATGGAGATGAACTTTGTCAATGATGAATGATGAGTATACCAATGGTTTTCTACATACCCATGATATTTGGCCTTGTTAATAACATGATGACTCTCAATTGTAAAGTGCCTTGAGCACCTGTTCTTCCACACTCTTGCAAATTTGGACAAAGTGAATGAAGATATATCATTGAAATCTAGTTTCGTAGAGGTCTTTTATGGCTTCTATCTCAAGCAGCGACAAGCCTTGATGGAAAATGTAACCTCATTTTTCCAGGACTCTTACTTTTAATCTGGACTTTGCTAACACTGCTGCTACTCCTCCTCTAGATGTTGAATGACAATAACTACGTCGCATTCCAGGACATGGTCTCTTGCATTTACAGTTTCTGGGTTGGCTATAGAGGAGGCGTTTGCTCATCTTAATCCGTGAATTTTCAGTGCCATGTTCAGATCTTCGCCTGAGAGCACCGATACGTCTATTATTGATTTCTCCAGTGGTTTTGGGGTGAGTGAGGTGCTCATGAAAGCTGGATCAGGTCCACAATATCAGATGGCTTTCCAGAAAGGATTCTGCATTCTCATTCACCTGTTATATTTCAACATAACAATGCAAAACCCTTGAAGAGCTTGAAACGGCTAATTTATCAAGATATGCGGGGAATCAACTATCTTACCATGGTGAAATGGTTCCATGCCATGCTCTTCTTGAAATATTTGATAATGGCCCGGAAGACTGAAAGAGAACTTGTAGACCAACCCAGTAGAATTTTCTCTCATGTCTGTAAGCTCAATTCTCCAAACCTCTTTAAGAATGGAAATTTTGTCACCAAAGCTAGCCTTCACGCAAGTAAGAACGTTCCACGGTTGTGGCGAGCATCCATGGTATTTTATTCATGATGTGCAACTCTGTGGGTTGAAGTATTTCTTCCATCGTTCTTCCAACCTGCCAGTAGCAATTGACATAAATCATCGATTTAAGTTAATTGTGTAACAAAAGAACCATAAGAAGTCTGACAAGAATCCGACAGAACTGAGGTTACATAAATTGAGGTTACATTATGTTTAACACTCCCTCTTAAACTCAACAGTTACAATCATCAGCACTGACTATGCCTAAGTGCTGTCTTTGAAAATAAAAAACTGACTTTCCTAGTGGCTTTGTGAAGATATCAGCAAGCTGATCTTGAGAACCACAAAATTGTAGTGCAGTGTCACCATTATTGACTAGCTCACGTATGAAATGAAACCGAGTGTCAATGTGTTTACTTTTCTTGTGAAACACATGGTTCTTAGATAATGCAATTGCTGATGTATTGTCGCAGAAAATAGGAGTTGGATCCTTTTCTGTTTGTGACATGTCTTTCAATAATCTTCTCAGCCATACAACTTGACAAGAAGCTGAGGTAGTTGCAACATACTCTGCCTCTGCAGAAGATATTGATATAATTGGCTGCTTCTTCGATGCCCATGAAATCAGGTTCGTGCCCAGTTGAAAAACATATCCTGATGTGCTTTTCCTGTCATCTAGGCTGCCTGCAAAGTCACTATCTGTGTAACCA
>JZKD02S1605213.1:538021-563108 GCA_000966675.3 Picea glauca | reverse complement strand
AGTACCTTATATCCTTTTTCAATGAGCTATCCTACACTTAACAAGTTATGTTTCAAGTCTGGAACATGATAGACATTACATATGTCTTTCTTTACATTCTGTTTAGTAAGAATAGAAACAGTTCCTTTTCCTTGAACTTTGACTAAATGATCATTTCCAAGTGTAATATCAGATGAGATTGAAGAATCAAGGTATGAAAGTAATTCTTTGTTACCTGTCATGTGATTGCTGCATCCACTGTCCAGCAACCAGAGATCTTTAGATTGTTGTTCAGTTTTGTGGCATGAGAGAAACATACCTCTTGAGGTGTCTCCCATATGATTTGACACATGTGCTCTGCCTGAGAGTTGATCTGCCTGCTTCTTCTTGCATTCAGATTCATAGTGCCCATACTTTTTGCAATAATAGCATTGAATGCTAGTTTTTTCATTTAATCTTCTCCCTCTACCTCTTTGAGGCTAGAAATTCTGATGTTGGTTTTGTTGTTGATTTCTTTGACCTTGGAAATTCTGATTTAGATATTGTTGTTTGTTCCCTCCACTAGTATGAGGGTTACCTTGATTGTTCCCTCTTCCTCTACTTCTTCCTCTGCCTTTCCCTCTTCGGAATGAGAATTGAGTTTGGAAGGTATTGGAGATTGACTCATCTGTGAGATGTAGTCTGGTCTCATGTGTCACTAGAGAACCAATTAACTCATCTGTTGAAAATCTTGACAGATCCTTGGATTCAAGGATGGATGTTACAACCATTTCAAATTTCTTCGGTAAACTTCTGAGGATTTTCTCAAAAATTCGTTGATCAGTGATGGTTTCACCAATGAGTTTGATTTGGTTCACGATTCCCATGACTCTAGTCATGAACTGATCTACAGTTTTGGACTCTGTCATCCTTAGAGTCTCGAATTGTGTCCACAAGGTCTGCAGTTTAACTATTTTGACCCTGTCATTTCCTTGGTAGGAAGATTTGAGGATGTCCCAGGCCTGTTTGGAAGTACTAGCACCTGTGATTTTCGAGAAAATCGAATCATCCACAGAGTTCTGAATCCAGAATTTCGCTTTGTTTTCTTTGGTCCTTAGAGTTGCCTGAGCAATTCTCTGTGCATTTTTCATGGCAGCGAGGGCGGTTGGATCTGGTTCCACATATCCAAGATCCACTGGTTCCCATCACTCTTATGTTTGCAAGAACGACCTCATTCGAAGAGACCAAAATTCGTAATTCTTACCAAGAAGAATTGAACCCTGAGTTGGGCCTATATTGCTAGACGACGCCATGATTTTTGAATTAATTTTTTTTTTGTAGAAGAACAGAGGAAAATTTTATATTTACCTCCGATCGGTGAAACGTCGATTTTCCGATGGCCGATGGGAGCTTATCGGGCTTGAATTGGCCCTTGGTATCCTTGCAATGTGACCAGACATCTTTCTTTTAAAGTGCTACGGGCTTTTCCCGTTCTTTGCCTTTCAAAATGCCGAAACGTGAAAATTCGCCTTTGGACTTTTCAATGGTCCAGATCGTGCTATGATCTGACGGTCCAGATCTTATCGGGATATCGCGAATCGAGACTTCGCCAGTTCTGATGACAAGCTCTTCCTCCTCGTTTCCCCGATCCTCGAGTTACCGATGGCGCGTTCCTTTCGGGACTTTCCCAATTCCTCTGATCTCTGCCACGCGTCCCAATAGATGGACGATCGTGCTCTCTCCTCGCGATTTCGCGATTTGATATGTCCCGGACGTCTCATCTCCAGGATCTGCGAAATGTCGATGCGCCGATTGACTCGTTTGACGAGATGACGTCAGCTGGGCCCTGCAAATGGAGGGTTCCTCCTGTCGGGATTTCGGACTTCGCGGTTTTGAAGTGCACGAGATCCTTGTCCTCAGGATTCACGATTTGCCGAATCCCGATATGCTGATGGCCCTTTCCTTGTCGGAACTTTTCCCGAGTCCCCTGATTTACGCAATGCATCCAGGAGAGATGGACGGTCCTAATTCCTCCTCGGGATATCGCGACTTGCGATGCTCCGTTGACACAATGTGTTTGTCAATTTGAAACCTTGAATGCCGAAATGCCGATGGGCGCTACGATGTTCGCCACGTGTCCGGACAAACGGACGGTTGAGATCTTATCGCTATATCGCGTATCGCGATTTTGCGAGTTTCAAAGTCTTGTTGCGACGGTCTTTCAAAACCGCGAACTCCGATATGTCGATGTAACAACTTTCAGATCTGCTGCCACCTGTCCTCTGAGATGGACGACTCACAAGTCCTCTCGGGATTTCGCGATATCGCGTATCGAAGTTTTGGAGTGCAATCTTTTGCGCGTCTAACTCGCGATTACCGATTTTGCGATGAGAGAAGATCGACGACTCACAATCTTTCTCGATCAACGATCCAGAATGACTCGTGATTTCGCGATTCACGAATTCTCACGGTAGTCTTCTGTCCTTACACCTTGCGAGTCACGAAGTGCCGAGATCTCGCCACGTGTTTCTTGATGGACGATCAAGATGACGTCGGGACTTCACAAGTCAAAAATTCTCCGGTGTGCTCCAAACGATTAACCGTCGTGCACATTCTTGCTGATCTAACGGCTGTCGGGCCTTTGTGCAAGATCTGACGGCTGAAATGCTTTCTCCTTTTCCGCGCTCTCCTCGTCATTTCTGAACTGGTTTCCCGCCTCGGATCCGTTCGCAGGACAAATCTTATGGCCGCAATGGCTGTTCTTTGCACCTGAGATGCGTTCTTTACTCCTGTGGAAGAAAGATTCGTGAATCTTTCAAAGATTTGAAAGAATTTCACGAGTTCTTCGTTTTCTGCTACAATCTTTGACAGATTTGAGCGAATTTCGCAAAAACTTTAAACAATTGTGCCTTCTGCAACAATCTTTAACAGTTTTGAATGAATTCTTCTAGTTCTTTAAACAATCTTTTGTTCTTTAACAATCTTCCATGAATTTGAACAAATGTGCATGAAATCTTCACTATTTCTGCCTTCTGCAGCTCTTCTTCGTCAATCTTTGATGATTCTTGAAAAAATTACAAGAATCTTTAAAGTTTCTTCTTCTTCGGTCTCTGCTTCCTCGTTCTTTCGAGCGTAGTACGATCTGCAACCTCTGCAAGTTTCTTACGCTGATCTTTTCAACGTAAGACGTTCTGCTTCCTCGTGGAAGTTTCTTGCAAGGATCTTCCGAGAGTATAACGGACGGCTCTCCAAACCTTGTGAAAGAGACTGTGTCGCGTGCTCTCAAGATCCGTGAAGCTCTGCGCTGTGAGGATCGTGTTGCTCTCCGAACTGTGTGAAGAGGCTTACTGCTGAAGCTCTGATACCATGATAAATTGTGAAGCAAAGAGAAATGCAAAGAGAAAAGAATAGAACAGTATATTCAAATGTATGAAGAAGTACTGAAGAAGTTGAAGTTCGAGTACAATGCAATGGGAGATGGTTGAGCTAAATAGGCTCAACCAAGACAAAAATAGAAAGTACAATTGTCCAGTACAACTGGCAGTGTACAGTCAGACTATTGAGGTTACATTATCTTTAACAAGAAGAGTGAAAATTTGCCCATTCGAAGCCAAATCTTCCATCAAAATTCCTAATCAACTCTTAAATTTTCTGTCCAAAATCTAGAAAGAAAGAAAATTTACTGAAAACAACACATAAATTTTGAACAGGATCAGGCTCACCTTTGAGGGCTTGCAGCAATTTGGTGCTGATGCCCGATAGAATTCATAAGCTTCCATACTGCTCTGGTCATCGCGTACAAGGCCACTCCATGCTAAGGGCAACGAAGGAAAGAAAGTTGTGCACAGAGCTCCAAGACTCTCAATTTCGGCTGAACAAAAACGGCTGGGAGAATCCATTTGTCTTGCACCCCTTCAGGAATTTTACGAAACTGATCGATTTTCTTCTTCAATGTAGGAGTGTCCAATGTCCGGCCTTTTCTCATTCCATATGCAAGTCGACCCAATTTTTTAACAATGAATGTAATTTTACATTCGACTTATTATATAACTTCATTGAACTATGAATTCTAAAGTAAAATAAAATTAAGTTGCCTTCGCTGAATTATGAAGTGGAGAGGAAATGTTACCTGCCATTGGCGTTATGTCGCCTTGAATTTTGAATTCTAACAGTGTAAAAGAGATGTTTCTCCAATATATTCAGACGTTTAGTGTCGTTCAAGAGAGCACGTCACTGTGATGTACGTTTCGATGGAAACTTCTCCTTTTCAATTTTGTTATTTGTGATAGCGTACAAATACAATAAATTAAATTCGATGGAATCTGAGCATTTGAATCACATATACACGCTGCAATAAAGCAAAGAAGCTCGTTTTTAACTATAGATAAGGACTAGCACAGCCGCTAATACAGCAGCTGGATAATGCCGAAAGGTATCTGGTGATAAAGAATTTATTAAATTTTATTATTGATTAACAAATAAACGGTTGCCCTTTATTTATCTGGTGTTAATATTTTAATTTCTTTAATCACTTACCTGCAATCAGTTAATTATCAAAGTAATTTTTAAATATGATTAGGTAAATGTAAAAAAGTAAACACATGAACTGATGTCTTTACAATAGCTAGAAAGTTAATGATTGAAATCACAGCCATTTATTTTGTGTGACTACTAAGAATATTCCAGCCATATTTAATCTTGTCCATAAAAAACTTATTAAGCACTAAACCCCTATTATATCTGCCCATTGTCAATAGGTGTACGCCTTTCAGCGTAACAAACCAAAAACAAGCGGGGTAGGAGTTTGAAAACAAAACCATACCTGAGGAAAAGTATCAGAAATGAAAAATAGAATACGAAAGGGCAGTGTCATTATAATCCCGGGGTCCATATCTCTGAACATTAAAGTGTTTTTGTTATTTGAGCCTTAGGTAAAAACACATGTCAGATAAACTGTTTTTGTGATTCTATTTTCTTTGCACTTTTCATCGTTTAATTAGCTTATATGTTGTTAGTGTGGTGTGGTATGGTAGGATTTAAAATTGTTTCTTATGAATTTTTTTTTTGGAATTCATTAAATTTAAAGGTATTTGACATATTTGATAAGAGTGAAAGTTTATTCTCTTACAAGACCACAAATATATCAACTTAATATTTCTTGAATAAAAATAATGAGTCAACTTACATTTGTGAATAACATTCAATAATAATTATTCTACCATCAATTATAACTAATAACTACCCCTGAATTATAATAAATTTTCCTACTATATAAAAAAAAATATTATAAACAAAATTTAAATTAAATAAAAAATAAATATATTACAAATAAATTTAAATGAAATAAGAAAGATAATTTCTCTCTCTACTATTTAAATTAGCCTTAAATAACCATACTAAACATTATATTGTAAAAACACAACCAACATTACCCAAACAAACAAACATTGAAACATTGGTTACAATCCAAATCTTTTATTCATAGGCTAATAAGTTTTTTTGTTGAAGTTTTGAAGCGTTTGCAATTTTGTGGGTTCCAGCTAACTTGAAGAAATTCACGAATTTACAAGGTAAGTTTCATAAGAGACTTGTCGGTTTCACATTGCCATACAAATATTACGGTTTCCAATGGTAATCTATATATACAAGTTACTAATGTACATTATTTTTTAGAGTTTTTTAGGAAAATAGAATATGAAATATATGTATTTAAATAAAATTTATATATTTTATTATTTTACTTAAAAAATGTCTCAATTTGTAATGGTCTTTTTTTTTTGTGTGTGTTTTAATATATTTTTAATGTAAAAGGTTATTTTTTTTTGTTAGAAAATTGAAATGAGTAAATTAAACTACATATATGAATATAAGAGAATATAGCATCCCATGCACTTTATCAACATCTTTGAAAAATAACTATAAATGTTCTTAGCTTATATTTTTCCATCTCCTCTCTAAAATGTTAGGTGACAAGAAGTTATCCTCCATTCAACTTTTCCTTGTTTGAAAAATAGGTATAAATGTTCTTTTTTGTTTATAAAAAGTTACTTTCCATTCAACTTCTCCTTGTTTAACTTCTTCTATGTTTATAGATTTCATTTCACTCTTTCCAATGCTTTTGGTGCTGAAAAATTATAATGAATTGACAAATTATATATTTTAAAGCATACAAATTTTTTAGTGGGTATGGAAAGAATTGTAATTGTTTCAATTGTCATAGTGAATCAAGAAATCATGTGCATTTTGAATAAAATATTTGGATCAATTAGTTTGAAAGAAAACATTACATTGGTATACTTTTGGACCAAAAATTACATATTAATAAATCTTGTTAGTGTTTTGCAGTATTTGTTATATGTTAATAGCCAAGCTAAGGATTTGGATACGAACTCTCTTATGACATTCTTTTGTTGTAATTTATCCTACAAACTTGAAATTAATGAACACATAAATAGAGAATGATAACACATCACACAACAAGGACGAATAAAGAGGCAATATATCTCTTTATTTCTCACTCAACTAGTGAAGAAATGACTTACATGTCTCATGAAACACCTCATATGCAAGTTTTTTCAGGCATATGGAAATCCAAAAACTTCAGAAACCTCTAATAGAGACAACCATGTTTGAGGACAACCAAAACGAATTGTAACTAATAGGTACATGTGTTATCACCACCCAATAATTTCCACCTTGACAACAATTTCCTGATACCTTGCCCAAAGAATTCAATCATCACCCTTCCTGCAAGCCAAGAGAAGCCAAACTCCACTGTGGCTTCTCTATCATAAATGGTTGTGTAAACATGTCTTCACAATTTGCTTCAGTATGGACCACTCTACCTTCATCAGTAAGATGTCTTACAAAATTATTCATTGTCCCATTTCGGTACGTTCGATGGGTTTTCAAATACACAACACTTTGACTACCACAAAGCATCTTATCTTGTACTTGTCCAAACTTACCTAATAGATCCTTGCATTTGTGCGAGACATAACCTTAGGTAGATCTCCTCTTCTCCAAATCTCCCGCAAACTAAATTATTGCAACCACTGTAGGTGATACTCGTGTCTCAAAGATACCAAAGCACCCATTTCCAATGTTATTTACCTAGTTTTTCCATGTCTCCACTTCAACCTTCCTATTGTATTAGCATATGTTACATGAGACATATAATCCTTTTTGTCCTTATTACCGAGACATAAAATTGGAGAAAAATTACAATGGAAAGCTAAAGGTATTTTTACCGGTTTCACAATGTTCATATTGAAACTCCTCAATATTTTCACCTTAAACTTTTGTTGTAATAACCACAACTTACCATTTTCTCGTTTCTGTGTAATTATATGCCCAAGATTTGTTTTGTTGCTCCTAGAGCCTTCATTTGAAACATCGTGGCTAACTGAGCCTTTAACATGCTGATCTTAATCGTGATTTGGCTTGGAACAAGCATTTCATTAGCATATAACACCAATATAATGAATGTACCATTGTCCAAACTTCCAAAGTAAACACAATGGTTATACTCACTTCTTAATAAAGTTTGACTCACCATGAAGTAATCAAACATCGTGTACCATTTCCTTGTTACCTTTAGGCCATACAATGATTCCCTGAGTTTGCAAACAAATCCCCCTTTGCAATCATGAACAATATCTGTTTGTTCCATGTACATATCTCTACTAGTGATGATTTTTGTGGGAAGTAGTATCCCACAATCTACATTCCTTATTTCCATCACTATAACCAACAAATATATTAAACTTGCAAAAATTCAAAGATTGTAAGTCTGGAAGTAACTTATGGTTTACCGATACTTGTAGCCCCAACCATTTCTTTCTCATATGGCCCAACCATTGATGCCATAGACAAGTAGATACACTTTCTTCCTTATATACTATTGCTACTTCACTTGTTTCGGTATTCTCTTCTAGCTTGTAAAAAATTCCCAATAGTTGTCTTCATTACCACCAAACTTTCCTTAGACACTTTCAATGCTCCACCTTGACCTTTCCCATTAAAACAAACACCAAATTCTAACAAAATCTCCCTTCACAACCTTCCACCCGAACACGTCCAAGAAATCCTTGCGACCTCCACTTGAATGTGTCCTTTTTACATCGGTTATATGAAGAGGGATTTAAAAAAAAGATATGCATGCATAATAGATATTCCACACAGGTTCACAATTCGTCTCCTCTTCACACTGCTTGAACCCTCCTTTCTACGCAAAAAAAAGTAGGCACACTTTCATATTCTTCTGTAGCAACATACATGGGAGGAAATCTGTTGGTAACCATTTGTGCAATGCAAGGAGGCTCCATTTCTCAAACAATGGAGGATCCACTTCTGTGTCCTCATGCCCCTAATATTCCTAAATTTTCAAGATTTCTTTGTCCTGTGGCTCTCTGGTTCTCTTGTGAGAAACCCTTGGATGGACGAAGTAGTATCTTCTGGGAAATTCACACATGTCTCATGCAAAGATCCGATCTTTGATAACAACGACCCCTCGTTCTCCTCACGACTCGGCTCAACTTTGTGACGTTCTCCTAGGAAGCGAGTGACATTTCTTGGCTAGTGAAAGTAACCCTCAACCGTTAGAAATCTCAACGATCTCTATGAGACCCTTGGCTCTTCTCCAGACCAACGACCTCATGGTTATGGACTCACATGGTTATGGACTCACAGACTCATGGCTCGTTATTTCTCCTTCATGGATTTCATTTTGTCACACCCCCCTTAACTTGCGTGCTTCCTTCCTCGACTCTTCAAAAACTTTCAACCCTATTCATAGAACGACCTTTCTTCTCTACATGCTAGAAACCATCGACCCTCTATTCATAGCCTCCACTACTCGACTCGGTAGAAACCCTAGGGATTTCTGAAAATAGTTCAACCTTTCTTGAGGCCTCCGTGACCTCTGTACAACTTTAGAGAGGATTATTAATTGGCTTAGACACATATCACCCTCTGCGCTTCCTTCACCTCTGGTTCGATCCTCCTCCAATCTCTCGCACATCTAGGAAATAAAAATTCAGCGTGTTTTCTTCCTTCTTTCTAATACTACTTCTTGTAACTTTTCCTGCAAAAACTAAATTAATGAACAAAGAAATAAAGAACAATAACGCATTAGACAACAAGGATGAACGATAACACATTAGACAACAAGGATGAATAGAGAGGGAATATATCTCTTTATTTCTTAGTCAATTAGTGGATAAATATTTTACAAGTATCATGAATAATCTTACAGGCTTTTACATTTAAACAAACAATATGCAAGCATTTTCAGAAATATGGAAATCCAAATGCTTGAAAAACCTTCAATAGAGGCAACCAAAGTTTGAAGATAGCCAAAATCAAATTGTAACGAACATATATGTTTTGTTACCACCCACCATCTTTTGGATAAAATGAAAACTATGGATATGAAACATGAGCCTCTAACTAGGCCATTAGGGAGGAATAAAGGTAACCTTGTAGCAAGTGGAACCTCATTTCAATTACAAATTTGACTTCAATCTAATTGAATGTTTATGTACAAATATTCAATTATAAATTTGACTTCAATCAATTAAATGTTTAAATACAATGTATGGAACTTTGCTCAAATGCTTTCTGCATTCTTGATAAAAAAAATCAATCATTTCAATTACAAATTTGACTTCAATCCGATTGAATGTTTAAATACAAATATTCAATTATAAATTTGACTTCGATCGATTAAATGTTTAAATACAATGTATGGAACTTTGCTCAAATGCTTTCTGCATTCTTGATAAAAAAAATCTATCAAAATTCTTAAAGTTTGAATCCAATTTTTTTCATCTAATTTGTTTAAAATAAAACAAAACCCATAATATAAAAAATTTACATGCATGTAGCAACTACCATCATATTTCTTCTGAAGGCACATACTACAATCTATGTGGTTGTCACCTCTAGGCTTCTGTTGCGACCTATGCTGGAATTTAGTGAAACAAAGTATTATCATTTTTGCCCCTTTTTTTTTTAAGGCTGTTGCGACATTTAAGACACGTTGAAACCAAAAACGAATCCGAGGTGAAATCATGAACAATACCAAAACCCCCCCAGAAAAACAAAAATATTTTACACAATTTTCTAATTCTATATTTTATTTTAAAGCGAAAGTAGCATATACAGGTTGATGTGCATAAAGAACTTTAAGGATGATTTGAAAAATAAAAATAGGTCTAGAGTTTTCTAAGGCCTCGTATAGATAGCCTTCTGCTCGGGCTAGATACTTTGATATGCAATTCGTATTTTTCTATAAATTAATCATATATATAGATCTAAGAAGAGATGGATGATGAGATATTATTTCCTCCTCCTCGGTAGATATTGTACTTCCATTTAAAGTTAAAGCTTCGTTAGACAACTCATTAACTTGAGTATTTAATTCTCTCTCTACATGATAAAATATTTTTTTGGTGAATTTTCTTTCTAAATGAGAGCTCGCACCAGGATCATAGTAAAAAAAGTGGGAATAGGGTGCACACAAATGCTTTCAGAAACACACATGCATTTTTATTTTGTCATCTTTGACATTCCTTGATATAGCACAAGGCTGCCAAGTCATTGTTAGGTAGGTGTTATTAAGAACATGCATATGTTTATGGGAATGCATATGTACACAAATTGTTGTGGGGATTTTTTTAAAAATATTAATGGCTGGTCTATTTCACCAATATACTATATGGTACATTTTGAGAGAAATTGAGTAAATTTGGGAGAGAAAATGGATGACAATTTGATATGTCATTGTCAAACTTGGTTGACTAGTCTTCAATTGATTCCAAGTAAGCATTTTGATGGAATTTTATTTTTTTATTTTATTTTATAATTTGTTTAAATCATAAAAAAAATAACAATTTATTTTTCTCTTATTAAATTGCAACAAACTTAATTAATATGGAGCCTAGAGAAAACTCAAAATCAACATCCTAAAAACACATCAAACCCCAACCCACAGCTGAAAAATATAAAAATGGAAATTTATGTAGGGTTGAGGTCTCTTAGAACCCTTATACAAGACTTATGAAATACCAGAGAGCCCCCACGATTGTAACTAGCCACTTCCCTAGACACCATTGTATCTTCCATTGCAGATTCCCAAGGAAAATTAACTCACATTTATGATTACAAGGATAAAATGTATGAATATTATAGTATGAGACTAGATAAAAACCAAGTTAGAGAACTAAACATTAAAAAAAAACAACTTATGACATTGTTTATTGACCCAAGAACTGGGTTATAGCCACTAGTCACAAATAGATGCATTTGTATGGACTAGTGCACCTACCAACCATTTCTAGACATTTGGATGGATAGGTGGTTTATGGTATTTGAAAAACCTCCCTACAATAATAGGGAAGTGCCTCTATATTTCCTTAGAAAATTACGGGGAAAGTTTATTTTAGGTCACCATGACAACTACTTTGACATTGGTGAATTCTAGGAGATGGGTCATGGGTATGCACATGATAGAAAAATGATAGTAACGATCCATTTCAAATTCCTCATCCTCCTAGAAAAAGGCCTAACCCCCCTACCTAACATCCTCCTATAGCAGAAAGCATCATCCATATGTAGACAACCATATCCACCTTGAACCCTAGCATAGTGCAACACAACACAATCATGACATTATTTCAACAAGAGTGACCTTCAAGTGATGTTAGGGGAGGGGTTGGGCCTTTAATCCATGTAGTAGAGTTCGACCAAGAGAGGGCACATGGATAGACTAGGTGATCCCATCCTAGTTCATGTAACCATCACAAATGCTCGAGATGTAGGACGACTTGTTATGGGCCAATGTAAGAAACTAGAAATGATAGTTTCATGGAGAAGGTTAGTATCTTGACCATCTTCATATCCGTCATTGATTGTGTGTGTGTGTGTGTGTGTGTGTGTGTGTTTTACTATATCTAATTATATGATGTTTGAAGTTGGTACACTTTGATAACCTACCCTTGATGGTAGAAGATACATCAATGTAATTTTCTACAACATATGTAACATTAGAAACAACCTTCTCCTTCGATGTACATCACATTCAGGTATGGTGGAATGAGTGATCCATGAATTAAAATGGTCCTTCCTAACAAAATTTGTCATGTATTTTTAGTCCATGTTCTAGATGATTTTAGTTTGAATGTGAATGTGTAGCAGAGTGAATGCTAACTTGATATTGCTTAATCAAGTATGCACTTCCAATTTGTTGCAATAGATATATTATTGGGTATAATTGCTGCACTTATTTAATGTTGTCAAAGTTCCCTGTGAGAGTTGATATGTAGGTTCAATGTCTAGAATTATGTATTAAATGTTTTTTAATTGCACCTGTAGTGAGTTTCCAATTTCACCAATATAGAATTATCCATATGAACATGAGATTTTATAGACATATTTCAACTTCTTAATATCTAATGAGGCCTTCACCGACTCTACCAATATTCTAATTGTGTTTATGGGAGTGAAGTTTATCATGATGTTCCTACTTCTTAGTATTTTCCCAATTTGATTTGTGGTACCTTTGATGTATGGAAATGTGAGTTTTTGGATATTCACCTTCCTATGGAAGTCTCTTATGTTCATTTCTTTGTGTATTCCCTTTCCAATCTACCAATCATTGTAACCATTCATTCAAAAGACCATACAAAGGTTATCTAGTTCATATTTCAAGTGTTTTGCATCTCGAGATTATTGTGGCCCTTATGACAAGGATGTGAATGATTCTTACTTTTTGAGCTGGGTGGTGATGATAGTCTACATAAAGGTATATCTCTATGCATGAATTCCCTTGTAGACTTGATACCTGAGTCTCCCATCGATCTTCTTGTTGAGCATTACATCCAAAAATTAGAATTGGTTGTCCCTTTCTATCTTAATGGTGAATTTGAAGTGCTATGAGAAACTATTGATTTGATTGAAGAACCCTTCAAGATCATTTCTAACATGTCCCCATTTGGTGAAGATATCATCCACACATCATTTCCATACTCCTATGGTAAGTGGAAAGAAGTTTAAATGTAATGTCCCCAACCACCAATAGGCTAGGAAACATCACTAAGTAAACATCTTTTGATCTAATACCAATTTGTAACATCCCAAGCCACCAACATGATGGGTAATGTAAACCTCAGACAGAGATATTTTGTGGAAATATTCACATATAAACTTAACAATAAATGAAAGAGATAATATGGAAACATACATGCAACGAAACACATGATATTATTACAAGAATAAAAAACATGGATTTAAATACATCATTTAACCATTAAGCATAGAAAATATACTTATCTCTTAATTGAAGTACACGAACTGCATGCAGACCTTCCACGAACCTCCCACCTTTAGACCATGCTACTCATCACTCTCAGCAGTGGGTCACCCTTGAGATGGGACTAAACTCCACAGGGCAAGGGATTCCTAGGCTAGGAAGGGACAACAAGAAGTTGTACAATACAACATGAAGGATTTCCTCCAAGGAGCCGCTTACACCCACCGCTTATAGACTCTCATTCTACACATGCCTGTCCCACCTGAGGAGTATACACCTTCATTGTCACACAACCCATCAACTTCTCTACCTCCATTTCCGGGGCTTCAACAATATGCCATACATAATTCTTAGATCTCTGTAGCTCCTACTAGACTCCCTCTAGAAGAACTCACTTCCTCAGCACACTCTCTCACTTGGAGAGAGTTTCTCATAGGTCTGACAACTTTCTTCTTCTATCCACGCTCTTTCACCTAGGGAGAGTTGTTCACAGGCTGAAAACATGCCTCTTCTATCCATGGGCCTGAAAACCCGCTTCTCCACTCCCTCTCCTCAACACACGAGCATGGTGATGGAAACAACAGAAACTGGACATGGGAATGGTGATGACAGAACAATACATAGGCAACCCACAAGGTACAAGTGCAGTAAGGGTATCAATTCAACTTGTTATAGGGGTTCAAGTGGTTGGGGAAATTCAACAATGGCATTCCAGGGTTCCTGTGTGCTTGTTGGGTGCACTGGTGCAAAATGGAAAAAGGATCCAAAAATAGTAAGAATTCCCACTTATATTTGCATGTTCCTGGGATGACACATGGCGCTCATGAAGTTCGTTCCTCTCCACTTGGAGTTCATTCCCTTTTCCCAATGGAACTTAGGATATCAGGGTTTATTTCCCAACTTTATTATTTTTCAGGAAATACATTATAATATTCCCTTGGGTTAATCCCTCAAGCTTATCCCCTTTCTCCTAGCCTATCAGCCCCCTTCCCTTACCCATCCTAGTGGAGCTTAGTTCCCCATAACTCTTTCTTTGTGGTCATTCTACACACAACGATGTTGTTATATTAATAATTATGAATACTTACATGTACAAAATAGGCTCAAGACCTTTAATATCTATGCTCTCTGTAAGAACATAATCCTCCTATCTTATAACACTTGGCTCAACAACCTACAAAACATGTTAAAATTCATAATTACAATCGGGGCTTGGCCTTGGAATATTACAATCCCCTCCCCTTATTTTTGCACTGTTATAAGTGAAACTTAGTTACACAAGATCAACAAGATTTTCAAAATATTAAAAAGATGTGGGTATTCTGCCCGCATATCATCTTTGTTCTTCCATGTTGCATCCTTAGGGCCATACCATGTCCATTGGACCTTTACAAGCCCCGTGGCTTGATTCCAGAGATTCTTGCTCTTCTGGTCCAGTATGTAGACTGGATGCACTTGTAAAGCGCCTTCTTGATCCACCTGAATCACATTCCAATCAATCACATGATTAACATCATGCATATATTTCTTGAGCAATGAGACATGAAATACATTATGAATAGTCGTGCATGCATGCAATGCAAGAATATAAGCTATTGGTCCTATCCTTTCTATAATGTCAAATGGTCCACAATATCTGGCTACCAACTTGGAATAGTTTCCCAGCTCCAGGCAACTTCTGTTGGCTTTCAACTTCAAGAAAACATGATCACCCACTTTAAACTCCCTGTGGGTTCTGCCTTTGTCAGAATAGATTTTCTACCTATCTTGGGAAGCCATCAAATTCTGCTTTATCTTTAACAATTGCTCTTCCATTTCCCTTAGAAACTCTGGCCCAATTATTTCTCTATCAGCTGGGTTGTCCCAGCTTATTGGTGTGTTTCACTTTCTACCATAAAGTGCCTCAAATGGGCTCATCTTCAGTGATGCTTGGTACCCATTGTTGTAAGAAAACTCTACCAAGTGTAGGTAGTCTTCCCATCTGGATGGTTTGTCCATCACATACATTCTTAAAATAACTTCTATCACTTTATTTACTCTTTTTTTTTGTCCATCAGACTCAGGATGATAGGATGCACTGAAGTTCAGGTTCGTTTTGAACCCCTTAAATAATCTTCTCCAAATATTTGAGGTAAATTTTGGGTCTATATCAAACAAAATTGTCTTGGGAATACTGTGCAATTGTGCTACTTCCCTCATATAAATATCAACAACATTAATTTCCTTGTGAGTAGTCTTCAATGGAATAAAATAAGCATCTTTCATAAGCTTATCCACCACCACCATGATGGAATCATGTTGCTTGTTTGTTCTAGGTAATCATGTGATGAAATCCATTGTCACCAGTTCCCACTTCCACTGAGGGATGGGTAATGGATGTAGCAACCCAACAGGGTGTCTATGCTCATCTTTGACTCTTTGACACTCCACACATTTGGCAATGTACTCTGCAATTTCTTTCTTCATGATTGACCAATAGTGATGGCTCTTGACTGCTGCCATTGTTTTTTGATATCCAGGGTGCCTAGCATAAGGCACATTATGCATCTCTTTCAAGATCATACTCCTCAATTCATGAGAACTGGGTACACAAATTATGTTCTTGTACATGAGTATTCCATCAAATTCAAATCTATAATATTCTATTTTCTGTAGCATCTTACCTAGTTGTCACTTTGTTACCATTTCCACGTATTGAAAATCTTCTTTTGAAGCTTCCAAAATTCTGTCTTTAAGATCGGTTTGATACATGTTGATGGTTGTAGCATGTATTTCTTTCACTCTCCTGTTGAGTGCATCAACCACTTTGTTCTCCTTTCCTTTTATGTGCTTGATATAAAAGGCATACTCACAGAGGAATCCCAACCATCTGCTCTGCATGGAATTTAAATTAGGCTCATCAAACAAATATTTTAGACCATTATGGTCTGTCCTCAGCTCAAACCTCTATCCCATGAGGCAGTGTCTCTATTTATTTAAAGCATATACTATGACTGCCAACTCAAAATCATGAGTGGCGTAGATCCTTTCATTCTCTTTCAATTTCCTGGATGCAAAACATATCGCAAACCCATTATGACTGAGGACTCCCCCATTCCTTCTTTTCATGCATCTGTGAAAACCACAAACTCTTCATTTGGATCTACAATCTTGAGAATTGGAGAGCTGGTTAACAACTGCTTCAATTACTAGAATCTCTTTTCGCATACTTCTGTCCATTGAAACTTTACCCCTTTGCTTTGTAAGGAAGTGATTGGATGAGAAATACTCAAGAATCCTGCAATGAATCTCCTGTAGTAACCAGTGAGACCCATGAAGGATCTAAATTCTATCACATTCTTAGGTGTTGCCCACCCTTTAACGACTTCAATCTTTTCAGGGTCTACTTATATTCCCTCTTTGGATATTATATGTCGCAAATAGTGAATTGGATTTTGGTAAAATGAGAACTTGCTCAATTTAGCAAACAGTTGGTGCTCTCTTAGCACCTGTAACACCATCCTCAAGTGATTCTTGTTCTCTTCTTATGTCTTGGAATATACAAGGATGTCATCCAAAAATACAATGAAAAACTTATTTAAATATTCTCGGAAAACATCATTCATTAAGCACATGAAAACAATTGGTGCATTTGATAACCCAAATGGCACCACTCTGAACTCATAATGACCATACCTTGTCTTGAAGGTGGTCTTGTTGATTTCTTTCGCTTTAATCCTTACCTAAGATCTATCTTTGAAAATATCCTTGCATCCTTCAACTGATCGAAGATATCATCAATCCTTGATAGATGATACTTGTGCTTTATAGTTACTTTGTTTAACTTCCTGAAGTCAATGCACAATATCAAGGTCCCATATTTTTTATTCAAAACTAATACTGGGGCACCCCAAGGTGAAAAACTTGGGAAAATGTACCCTTTCTTTAAAAAATCTTCAAGCTGCATTTGCAGTGCTTTTAGTTCTGGTGTGCTCATCTGGTAGGGAGTCTTTGATACTGGAGTTTCCCCATGCATCAAATGTATAGAGAAATCAATATCTCTCTTTGGGGGTAGCCCTGGTATCTCCTTGAACACATCGTCAAAATTTTCCAGGACTGAATGATCCTCCAATTTTGGAACCTTATCCTTAGGTGATTCATCCATATGGGTTGCAAATATTTGACAACCTTTCCTGTAACACTTCTTCAACTACATTGCTAATATTTTCTAGACAATAACTGCTCTAGGAATTCCTTGGACTATTCTTTGATTTCCTTCCTCATCCAAGTAAGTGAATTCCTTGTTATGATAGTCTAATATGGCATGCTGTTGGTCCAACCAATCCATAACAATTAGGCAGTTGTATGATCCCAAAGGAAAGATGTTCAAATCTTCCTTGGTACTCTGTCCATTCATGCCCACTGGACATGATTTAACCAACTCAACCACCTTTCTCTTAGCTCCTGTAGCCAACTGCCTTAACCAAGATTTCCCTTGCTTTCTTCTTGGAAATTGAAATCTTTACACTACCTTAGGATCTATATAGGTATGACTGGACCCTGAATCAATTAAAATAATAAATGCATGGTTATTGATCATACCTTTGACTTCAATCATGTGTCATTGAAACTCAACGTGCTTGTTGTCTAGGGCCACATAGATCCTTGGTACTCTTCTGCCCATGTCCTCCATTGTTTTTGCTTGCTGAACGTTGTGAAAAACTCTCACTTTTCCACTTCTGTGAGGGAAATCTCTATACTTATGATATCCTTTACAACCCCAATATTGCATATGTGTCTGCCTTGGCCTTTTTCCACCTACTTCATCCATCCTGGACTCTCTCAAAACTGGCTGTCCTTGAGGACTATTTCTAAAAAATGGTTGCTTGTTCCCCATCTACCTCTACTCCCTCTTGTCTTCCCGAGCTCTTTGGAAAGTAGGCTTCCCTTTATGATGATCATATAAACAATTTTCCTTCCTTATGGTTTCTTCCATAGTTTTAGGATCATCATATTGGATTTTGTCACTGATAAAAGATGGCAACACACTCAGATCTCTGGATCTTGATTGTCTCATCCTTAATGAAGGAGACATACTTCAACAACTCTAAAAATCTCCTTTCATATTCATCTATAGTCATTCTTCCCAATTTAAGTTCAGATAAATCTTTCATCTTTTTGTCATAGTATCTCTTGGTTGAGTACTTGTTTTCAAAATGTCTCTTGAATTCCTTCCATGTCGCATTCTTCTCTTTGATGTGTCGCACTTGCACAAGTTGATCCCACCACATGAATTCCTTTCCTTTCATCTGATAGATTGTGATACTTGCTTCGGCATGAGAGGAATAATTATACAATTGGAAATATTTCCTCATTCCAAGTAGCCATGTCTCAACATCTTCATATTTCTAGTGCTATCAATCAAAAGTAGGAGGATTGATATTATGCATTTTCCCCTTTAGTTCATCCACTTTAGATACCCTATGATTTCTGGTAGGAGGTGGAAATGAAATGTTGTGTGGCCTCCTTTTGGAATTTCTTTGAAAGTGTTGGTGATATATGTTACCACTTCTTTCTCTTCTTTCCTCATCAGGGGACCCATGGCTCCTTGATTTGTTGGATCCACTTTCCTTATCCAACTTATATTCAATTCTTTAGAGGCTCTGCATTAACTTCATACTGAATATCTTTTTCCTTGGCTCTCTTAAGCCTTTCGTTATCTTCCTGGTGAATTTGGATATCTTTTTGCAAATTTTTAATGATTTTCATCATGCCCATGTATTTATCTATTTCATCTCCATGCCCATTGGAGTTTGTCTCGTCAACTCCCAAATGGACATCCATTCCTATAACTTTATCCTATTGACTGTAAGCATCCCATGCCTCCTCCATTTCTCTGCAGTATGTGGCAATCTTGTTTGGTTCTAACAATTTTTAACTCTGGAAAATGTGTAGTCAACCGAATTTTCCAGAATAACATAAACCAATCTGATTCAACAAAAAAATATCAGACTCCATTTTCTTCTAGTCTTGGGTTGATCAAGAATCCCCACGGCTCTATCTCCGAGCCATGTTATGTTCTAGAATTCACTTTCGAGCACTAGCCCCTTTTTCTTCATCCCTTAAATCGCATGTGACCACGACTGTGATCAAGTGCTAATAGTTGGGTTCTTTTCTAGAGCCTTGAAACTTTAGGGGTTCAGAGCTTCGTAGTTTTCCTTTTTCACACATCACAAACATCACAAAACATTTAACTAACAAACTCACGAATGACGATGGATCTACGATCCACATTTCCTGTTCAGGTCTATGGTGGATAAAAGCTTCGGGACTTCGGGCTTCGATGATTTCCAAAGCACATCACAAAAAATCTCCCAGAGTGTTGCATTGCCGAACTCACAAAGTGGGGTGGATCAATTATCCTCGGCTTACCAACATCCAACGACTAATATTTACTATGGAACTTCAGGCTTCGGAAGTTCCAGAGTGTCCATACTCTCAATCCTTCGAGAGTGCCAAGTCTCTCAACTGCTGCATTTTTTTCCAAGTACAAATTCATATGACACCTAACATGCCTAAGGAGATCCATGTCACCCAGGTGACGTCATCATTCCACATCACATCCATTGCTTTGGTACTTCGGAGGATTTCACATCTGCACACCTAAAACTCCCAAACCACGAACTCTGAATACTTCTACATCACCCCCAGTGATGTCATCACGTCATGTCACTTTGGCGCTACATGAATTCATTGATTTATTCCTCCCACTCAATCATTAATCATTTCTTCCAGAGTGTCAAGTATCTAGGGCTTGGGATCTGACGCCATGTGTCCCCTATGACCAACAATTGAGATTAATTCTGGCCTTTGGGATTTCTCTACTCAATGATAACTATAACACCTTTCCTCCAGAGTACCAAGTCTCTAGACTTCATGGACCCGGTCTAGTTAAATTCTTCACCAAGGTTTTAACTACTTTATGTATTCATTAGGGGCCCCACTACCCATGCTCGAGAGGTAAAATACTAGAATAGGACGTGTGGCCCTATATGACGGGGGACACGTGTCATGTTGTAACTGGCATTTCTATCTTCCAAAGGTTATTAATTCACTGAAATGTGTCACACATCCCATGTGTCCATGTCATCCCTGGTGACGTTAGCAGGCCACATCACTTCGAGACCTTAGACTTCGGGGCTTTGGGAGATTCCACACTAGCACACTCCAATTCTCCTGAACCCCAAGCTCTGAATAAGGTGATATTATGACACATGTATCCTTTTATGAATGGTCTGGATGAACTCTGGACTTTGGGACTTCAAGATTTTTCACTCTATCACACCTTGTTTCTCTTGAATACCGAATTCCCGAACAAGCCAATCTGTCAACATGTGTTTCTTTTGACGAATGTCCTAGATTAACTCCAGACTTTCGGTCTTTAGTACTTTTTTTCCTTAGAACACTTTGTTTTTCCCGAATGCCAAATTCGTGAACAATCCAATCCCCCGACATGTGTCTCTTTCAATGAACAGTCTAGATTAAATTTCAACTTTGGGACTTCGAGATTTCGGGGATTTGTGACTTTTCTCCTTAGCACACTTTGCTTCTCCCAAATGTTGAATTCTCGAACAAGCCAATCTACTAACACGTGTCCCTTTTGATGAACGGTCTGGATTAACTCTGGACTTCGGAACTTTAGGATTCGACCCCTTTTTTTGTATAACACATAGAATTCACTGAATTCATGAAGTCCAAAGGACTTGGAGGTTAAATCCAATGCACATTTTTCCATATCTGATGGCTCGAAAAAGTTGGCCTTTCCCCTGTGTAGATCTTACCCCCCAAATTCAAACCTTCCAGCCCAACACAACGGTTGTTGTGGCTTCTTTCTCTATTACCATTCCATAAATCGTTATACCTCCTAATCTTCATAACACGAGCAAGGTATTCTCTTGGCACCCAGGGATGCTCTTAACTCATATTTTGTCTGTTTTGACAACAATTCACTCTGAAACCTTTGTTTCATTAACCACTTACACAACCCATCCAGGCTCAGTGTTGAAACCATCAGATCTGATACCATTTTGTAACATCCCCAACCACCAACAAGCCAGGCAACATTACTGAGTAAACATATTTTTCTCTGATATAAATTTGTAACATCCCCAACCACCAACAGGCTGGGTAGCGTCACCTCAAACAGAGCTCTTTTGTGGAAATATTCACATATAAAGTTAACAAGAAATAAAAGAGATAATATGGAAACATACATGTAGCGGAACACATGATATTATTACAAGAATCACAGGCTTGCACATAAATACATCATTTAACCATTAAGCACAAAAAATATACTTATCTCTTAATTGAAGTACACCAACTACGTGCAGACCTTCCGTGAACCTCCCATCCTTAGACCACGCTACTCATCACTCTCAGTAGTGGGTCACCCCAAAGATGGGACTAAAATCCATTGAGAAAGGGATTCCTAGGCTAGGCAGGGACAACAGGAAGCTACACAGTAAAAAAGGAAGGATTTCCTCCAAGGATCCGACTACAGTCACCGCTCACAGAATCTCATTCCCCACATGCATGTCCACCCCAGGAGTATACACCTTCACTATCACACAATCCATCGACTTCTCTACCTCCCATTCTAGGGATTCAACAACAGGTTTGATGGAATTCTTAGAGATCTGTAGCTACTACCATACTCCCTCCAGGAGAACTCACTTCCTCAGCACACTCTCTCACCTAGAGAGAGTTTCTCATAGGTATGACAACCTATTTCTTCTATCCACACTCTCTCACCTGGGGAGAGTTGTTCACAGGCCTGACAACCTGCCTCTTCTATCGAAGGGCCTAACAACCCTCTTCTCCACTTCCTCTCCTCAACATACGAGCATGGTGATGGAAACAACAGAAACTGGACGTGGGAACGATAATGATGGATAAATACGTAGAGAAACTGCAGGGTATAGGTGCAAGAAGGATACCAATTCAGAGGTTCAAGTGGTTGGGGAAATTAAGCATTGGCGTTCCAAGGTTCCCGTGTGTTTGTTGGGTCAACTGGTACAAAATGGAAAAAGGATCCAAAAACAGTAAGAATTCCCACTTATATTTGCATGTGCATAGGCTGACGCATGGTGCTCATGAAGCATGTTCCTCTCCACTTGGAGTTCGTTCCTTTTTCCCAAAGGAACTTAAGATATTAGGGTTTATTTCCCAACTTTATTATTTTCAGGAAATACATTATAATATTCCCTTGGGTTAAGCCCTCAATCTTAGCCCCTTTCTCCCAGCCTCTCATCCCCCTTCCCTTACCCAACCCAGTGGAGCTTGGTCCCCCATAACTGTTTCTTTGTGGTTGGTCTACACGCAACGATGTTGTTTTATTAATAATTATGAATAATTACATGTACAAAAAAAGATCCCGGCCTTTAACATTTAGGCTCGCTGGCCTAATAAGCACATAAGCCTCCTAGCTGATAACACTTGGCTCACCGGCCTTCAAAACATGTTACAGTTCATAATTACAACCGGGGCTCGACCTTGGGATATTACATTAAATACCTTACTTCAAATTGCTCCATGTATATGTTTCTGACTACTGGTGATAGTGGGGACCTATCTCTATGCCATAAATTTGCTCATGCATATTTCCTTTGTAGTTGAAATATGCTAACTTAAGGCATATTCTTCACCAATTTAGCAGTTTCAATGGCTATGATGTCTTCTATGAAATTAATGGCATGGTCCACTAGGACCTTGCTTAATAGACACACACTGTCAAAGCTTACTAGAATTTCATCATATTCTACATTTTGTATTTTGATACATTTTACAAAGGATGATGATTCCTTTAAAAAGTGTTTGTATTTCCAAATGGGAGGATCAATAACTTAGCAAGAAATGTTTCCAAAGAGTAAGTCAAAGATCCTATGATTTTTATAGTTGGTATTAAGGTGATTCCATCTTTTTGAATATTGGGTGCACCATATATTTGATGCATGATGAAATTATTTGGAGGGACCTTCTTATTAATTGATTCAATAAGGGATGAATAATTAATCAATGTGGACAATACACAACACTAGTTTGTTCCCAGGGTCTTTATTGATTAGTCTATAACTTCCACATGTGAGATTCTCCATTAGTTTTTTTATGGTAATCTATCTCATCCATTATGATAGTGACATTCCCCTTGCTAGCCTTGGGTATATTAATGTATTTATAATTTCTCAAATCCCACAGATCTTTTCTACCATCATTAGACACATTTCGTTTTGGTGGTTTAGAGTATCTTAGCACTACCATGCATTTCTACCTAAACACTTCAACATTTTGTATTTTTTTTATATGAGGAAAGGTTCAATGTTGCACACCAACTCTTCCACAAGTATATTTTTTAGGACTACCATAAAAATCAATCATTTCTATAAACTATTGTGTATTAGTGTGTTGAACGTGACCTTTGACAAATTCACAACTATTTTCTTATTCTTTAGAAATCTCATTGATCTACTACTATTCTGATATGTGTATAACATAGTTGTTGTGTTTCTATAGAATGTTTATGATAAATAAAATATAATGTTGTTGTGTTTCTATAGGTTGCAGTTTCACATAGTGAGGAACCATGTCCATCTAGAATGAATATATCACCCCCTTTCTAGGAATCGTGTGTGGAGTGAAATCTTGTTGAATTGTGAAATTTGTTATCTTATTTTGGTTGAATTTGACATTTTTGTAATAGTAAAAATATTATACATGTGTATGTAGGTTGGTTGATTGATTTCCATGTCATTAGTACCACTATCATACCATTTACCACTACCCACATTCCTCCCATCATTTGTCCCAGGCTATAGGGAAAGTACAATCCTTGGAAACCCTGCCCTAGCTCTTCAGATACCACTTCCCCTCCCCAGGTTACTTCCATCCCTTGTACAATATTTTGGCATTTATCACTTCCCATCACCAAACACGTTTTCATTGCATCCATCCTTAGTGACTACACTTGTATGCCACTAAACAATATGTTGTGTTGCATCCTACATCATTCCATCCACTGTGGTGACACCACTTCACCCTCATGCATACCCATATCCATCATCTGATGTGGATACCATAGTTTATGTGACAACAGATGTTTCCTCAGAGAATATTGTACATTTGAGTGATACACCTACTAACTAATCTCCATCATTGCATAAGTTATTCACTGTGATATCATTCGTTGATCAATTATTTATGTATTATGAATGTAATTGATTTTATGAATTTTTGGTTAAATTTCAAGCTTTAAATATTCTAGATACTATAGGAAGACATAACAGAGAGGTTATGGTCGTGAAGGAGGGAAACACCCTCGTCACTGACAATATCATCCACAATGAGTTTTATTGGATTGAATTATAAAATAGTATTTTGTAAGTGTGTTAATTCATTGTGGAAAAATAATTATAATCTAATGTTAGTTCTTTGTCCATCCTTCGGAGATATGAACCACACCTAGATGTAAAAATACTTGAGCTCTTGCTTTCAGTAAGAGGAGAAATATCAACTTCTAGGATGCACCTGATAGTGGTGAGGATAGTTATCATCAATGAGTGACCATTGAGTGTCATTTTGTAAAACAATGTATAGTTGAGCCACTTGTGTGTGTGTGTGTGTAATTGGGTGGGTTAACTCGAGTGGTTTAGTGTTGTGGTTATTATGAATGAGGTCTCGGGGTCAAATCATCGACCAATTATTGTTTCTCTTGATAATATTCACCCTGTTTACCATTCAAAAAATGTGGGGAAGTACTTGGGGGTTTCCCACGATTTATTC
>JZKD02S1605213.1:492537-528079 GCA_000966675.3 Picea glauca | reverse complement strand
CTCCATGGGGATTTGGAGGAAGAGATTTATATGTAGCAGCCACAGGGGTATGAGGTCAAAGGGAAGGAGAATTTGGTATGCAGGTTGAAGAAGAGCTTGTATGGCCTAAAGAAATTTCCAAGGTAGAGGTATTTGAAGTTTGGCATGTTTATGATAGATGACATGCTTGTTGCAAGGTCTAATATGCAGGATATAAATGTGCTCAAGAAGAAATTAGCCAATTCATTTGTGATGAAGGATTTGGGTGCTGCAAATAAAATCCTTGGCATGAGAATAACAAGAGACAAAAAAAATCACAAATTGACATTGTCTCATGGTGAGTACACAAAGAAGGTGTTGGAGAGGTTTAGAATGCAAAATGAAAAACTACTTAGTACACCTTTGGCCATCCATTTCAAATAAACTGAGGAAGTGTGTCCCAAGACACAGGAGGAGATAGATTACATGTCCAGGGTCCCTTATTCATCAATAGTTGGCATCTTGATGTATGCAATGGTTTGCACAAGACTAGATATTGCACATGCATTGGGAGTTGTGAGAAGGTATATGAATAATCCAGGTAAAGAACATTGGGAGGTAGTAAAGTGGATTCTCAGGTATTTGAGAGGTACTAATACTCATGCATTATGTTTTGGAGGTTCAGACACTTTTCTATAGGGATATGTTGATTCAAATATGGCAGGTGATAAAGACAACATGAGGAGCACCACAGGGTATGTTTTTACTATAGGTGGAACAACAGTAAATTGGATTTCGAAACTGCAAAAGGTTGTTGCACTTTCAACAAAAGAGACAGAGTATGTTGCTGCTACAGAGGCTAGTAAAGAGATGATTTGGTTACAGAGGTTTATGGAGGAATTGGGAAAGAAGCAGGAGAACAACAGGTTGTACTATGATAGTTAGAGTTCCATTCACCTTGCAAATAACTTATCATTCCATTCGAAGACTAAGAATATATAGTTGAGGTACAACTTCATACGATCCTCCTTGGAAGATGGAAATTTGAAGTTGGAAAATATACACACTAGCCAAAATCCTACAGACATGTTAACAAAAGAAGTAACCAGGGAGAAAATGAGTTCCTGCTCAGTTTCAGTTGGTCTTCAAGAATGAATATGAAGATGAGAAATTTTCCAAGTCCAATAAGGTTCAGAGTCCAGCATATACAATAGCGGTGGAGTTGTTGAGATCAATCTCCAAGTGGGAGATTATTGGTTGTGGAGCCTGATTATCTTCCTGATTTAGAGGTCTTTGCTTTCAATCATGTTTATACCCCATGAAGTTTTTACACCCCAGAAGTATGTACACTCTTCCACGCAGGGGAGTGCAAAGGGGGGGTACCCCCTGTGCTGGGTCCAAAGGAGCTATCCCCTCAGCTGGGGGGTCTGGGGGCAAGAGGGCCCCCAGTGGGGGTTCGGGGGCAAAGCCCCTGAAGAAAAATTTTCCTTGTAAATGTATATTGTAATTTCATTGTAAATATGGACTGTTCATTATAAGGTCACATATCTAACGATAGAGATTATGTTAGGGTTTTTTTCCCTAGAAGGCAACCCTCTTTTATGAGGGAAATGTATTGCGGCTATGGGTGATGGTGAATATTGTATTATGAGATAGGATACTGTGAGAGAAAGAAGAGGAAGTTACAACGAGTTTGTTGTAGGTTGTATCCCTTCATATGTTGGACAATAATAAAGGAAGGACCTGACAATTTATCTAGTGGACGTAGCCCACACTGGGTGAACCACGTAAATTTGTGTCTCTATTGTATTGTGTATTTTCTGTGTTTTGTTTCCACATTTGTTTTATTTTATTGCTCCACAGTCCTGTTTTTCTAACACTGAGATACTCTATACCATATATGACAAGGAAGTGTCGGCTATAATGCATGCTCTAGATAAGTTCATGAAATATTTGGTAGGGATAAAGTTTGTATTCATGATTGATAATAATAGTCTCAAGTACTTCTTAGAGAAAAAATACCTCAATGAGAGATAAAAAAAATGTGTGACCAAGATCTAGGCCTACGAATTTGACATAGAATTTGTCAAAGGGAAGAAAAATGTAGTTTTTGATGCTCTATGTAGAAGACCCTCAGTTTATTCCATGACAAACATATTAGTTGATTGGAAGGCGCAATTGTTGGTGGGGTATTCCAAAAACAGGTTTACATGTGAGTTGATGGATGGACATGTTAGTCCCTAAAGTTGCACTTGACTGTGAGAGGGAAAGCTAGGGCATCATCGATTTATTGCAAAGTGTTTTGAAGGTTTTAATGTTTTTGTTTTTTGAATAAGGTGATTGAAAACTGGCTCAAGGTTATAACATAACATGAAAATCAAAATAAGAACGCAATGTATCTCATTGACTGGTTAAAAGGTAGTCACATAGATAGATTAGACCAATAATAAAAAGAAAGGATGAATCTTTCAATTTTTCGACTTCTCATAAATTCTTGTCTCAGAATATCATAAAGAAACAAGACCATCAGCTTGAAATCAAAACTTGAAAATAATTTCCACAACAAATTCTTTACTGTATTAATTAACAATCAAGAAAGAAATGCATTGCAGTCTGAATAATGAACTCAAGCATGGATAAAGAAAAAAATATCAGCAAAGAGAGTCTAACCATCCATATGCCTTTTCTATTAAGTGTCAAAATGGAACATAAAGTATTTACAAGGATTCACAAAACAAGTCTTCTAGATCTCCAATTTTTTGACCATTCGTAACTTCTCCTTCTACAGAGTTTATATAGAAACAATACATACTTATCAAGATCCAAAAGAAATGGATCTGAAAACCTCCTCATGTATATTTATTTTCTTGTTTCAAATAATCAATGAGAAGATCTAATCTGATCTCCAATTCGAATTGATGAGGTGGATTGTCAACTGTTGTACATGAGATTTTTCAGGAAAATAAATCTGGTAAATTCCTGAAAAATAGGGTCCAACAATCTCTTCGTATCTCTTAAATGGTGATATATGTGTAAACATTGAGAGAGGTTTTCGTTAAGGGACTCTTTCCCAACAAAAACCTCTTTTGGTTTCCAAAAATTCATTACCAACTATTCTGTAACCTCCTCCAAAATTATTGACTAAAACATGAAATTATTTATTATGAAATCGCAGAAACAATAGGCCTCAAAGATAATTTCGAATCTGTCAAAATGTGAGAGAGGTTTTTGTGAAGGGGAATGTTACCAACAAAAACCTCTTTTGGTTTCAAGGAATTAATCTCCATATTTTCAGAAACCTCTCTTGAAGATAAAGACTAAAACAGCTAGAAAACACAAAGTATTTCCTGAAGCTTTCTCAGAAAAATAGGCCTCAAAGATAAATTAGAATCTCTTAAAATGTGATTACTGTGTAAAAAATGAGAGAGGTTTTTGTCAAGGGGAATTTTCCAAAAAAAAAATTATTTTGGTTTCAAGGAATTCATCTCCAGCTGTTCTGCAACTTCTCTTGAAGATAAAGACTATAACAGGTAAAAAAACAAAGTATTTCCTGTAGCTTTTCTTGTTCTGCAGAATAATAGCCTTTGTCATCAGAAAACGCTGCTTCAGATTTTGATGATCTGGTGGTTTCTCTTGTTATATTTCTTGTATAATACTGAGCAACTTATTTTCCTTTTCTTTGTATCTTCCCCAAGTTTTTGTCTTCTTTTGTTTTCCTGTGTAATGGAAGCCTTTCTACTTTTTCTTTGACACTTGCTTTAGAGTCTTCAGAATGGTATTCTATGACTATGACATTTTCCTCTTTTATTTATGGGTCAAACATAGCTTTGGAACTTAGTCTGTATTTGTTGGCAACTCTATTAGAATTTCTCCTAGGTTTTTGAGACACAGGTGCATATTTCTTCTTTTTCTTTTTGACTGCAACACCTTTCTTACTGATTGATAGTGACTTATGTTTGACTGTGGTTTTAACATTATAATGTTCATCCGAATCATCTTCCATTTTATGTCTGCATTAGAAAACATTTTGATCTCTGCATCTAGTTTGGGTCTCTTACCTCTGCTGATCATGGCTTCTTCCTGAATGTCATCTACAGGGGTCTCATCAGGAATGTGCCGAATCTACTTCTTTCTCTTGTTGGACCTTGTCACCTTGGTTGTAGATACTTCTTCTTTGACAGAAAATTCATTAACTATGATAATCATTTTCTATGTGACTGCCTTCTTCCTTTTTTGCTTTCTTTGTTTGATTGGCTGTGGATTAGGATTTATGGATTGAATCAACCAAGTCCAGGGTTTTTGTGAATTATGATCAGGGAAGTATGCCACTCTTGTCTAATCCAACTGTGAGGGAATCCCTTTCTCCAATCCTGGTTTTACTTATCTGGTAGAAAATATTGATTGAAAAACTCCATGACTACATGCTCCTTCTTCCACCATCGTTACTCTCCATCTACCAATATGCAAGATTTGGCGATGGATTGTTCTATCACCAACAATAACAACTTTCTGATATCCACTTCGAAACCATCAAAGTTCTGTGCAAAAACCATAGATACCTGTTCATCATAACCTTAGAAGGTGGTGAGGAATTCGAACCAGCCAGCGTCTTTAAAACTCTATGCCATCCGCCGATATGCTTCGAGAAGCTAAACGCCCTCAGGTTCCAATATGACAACTTGCCCACTTCTCTCAGGTGCCATATCAATAACACAATGCTGCAACTTGGCACTATTCAGAGGTTGAATTTACAACTTGCAACTGTTATCATATAACAGTTTCTTCTGAAAAATATGTGTGCTTATAATTCAACAAATTAGAATGACGAGTGACAGGATCATATAATGATTTTTGGAAATTGACTGATTTGAAAAGGGTCTTTGCAGGTACAAAATGATCCCATCATGTAACGGTTTGAACTGTATAATAATTCAAGAGATATCATGGGACACATGTGTATTATCAGTCCACGATTTATGTAATCATAACGAATTCAGTGTGGATGGAAATTATCATGGCATGATTATATTAGTGCTATGGGAATAATGTTATTCCAATAGTGCTATTAATGAATTGGCAGAATTTTAAATTTGCAAGATTCAAATAGGCATATGAAGTGACACATCTTGTAAGACCATGTCTTAAATCCCCAGACTTAAGGAAATTATTAAAAAAGATAAAATGTGAAACATAACAAACTGGATACATAAATTAAAATCAAATGAAAGAAAACTAAATCAAAAAACTAAATCAAAATTAGAGACTAACACTGGATCCTTTTGGGGGATGATGCTCTCCCCATGAGGCATCAAGAACAAGAAGACTACTTTGCCTTTTCCTCTTTGCATCCATGCAACGCAACCTACAAAATTTTTTCTCTGCAAACATTCATGTTCTTCTGTGTTGTGCCTAGTCCATTGGGTTATGGAGTCAGTCAATAACATTTCAAATCAAGCCCAAACTTCTGAAATTTATTCAAACTCTAACATAATGTTGAAACCAAACTTTCTACTACAAATTAACAGACTGAAAAGAATCTCATACTTGATGGTGAGCTTATTCTTCTATCTATTGCTACTTCTAACCAGTAAAAACTGGCTCATTATGTGACATCATGCTTCCAATGAAGCCATGATAACATGAAACCATTTACCAAATCTCTCTCAACGTAGATGGAAATTAGAGAAGAATTCATTATATGTAATAGAATTTTAATTTGTGACACATAACTACAACCATCGTCTAATTTAATTCCAAAAATAGCAAGGCTGAAATATTCTGAGAAACATAACTCCATATAAATGGCAACCATATCATGGAAAGAAGTAGATTGATAGATGAAAATGGTTACCTCTGCTTGGTGCTCGATACTGCCATATATTGGTTCCAAAATGTTCATGACTAATGTGTAGGCTGTTTTCATAAATCTGTTGCTCATCTTCTATCACCATAAGTATAATAGGTTGTTGATAACCTCCCTCAATTCTGTTATGTTTATGAGGCTCATCAACAACAATATGTTGAGGAAACACGTGTTCCTTATACTCATTATAAACAAGATATTTTTCATTCAAATCAAGGACTGTAGGTGCATCGGGGACAAGGTCAAATGCAACTATAACTATGAAATCCTTATAACCATCATCAATTGTATCTTTAAAATATTCCTCAACAACATGATTTTCATCCTTACCATCAAGAGAGAAATTTTCTTTCAGGTGAATATGCTTCTCAAATACATCACAACAATTTTCAAAAACACTTTCAGTTAAAAAATTTTCTTTACAAAATACATTGAAAGCATTATGAAAACTTGTCAATGAGTTAATGCTTGAAGCTAGAAGAGATCTTCACCAGTCGAGGGATTCTTCCTTCAACGAGTATTTGAAAAGCTTGATCTTGACATCGTCATGAAAAATCTGACGTTCATGAATAAACTCATGAAAATCCAGCAGATGTTTGGCCGAAACCTCCCAATCTTCTCCTTTAAATGTAGGAAGGACACCTTCCCATTCATCTCTGCTAAGCATTGGGTTTGGAGACCAACTACATCTGAAATGTCACAAAAGGAAAACCTTTTTGCCAAATGGCTTCCATACTTGGATCCCCAGTGGAGTTGCCTATTGATCTTTAGACAATGGAGTTGCCATGGTGAAAGGTCTACTGTCTAGCACATGTCCTCTTCTTTTTCACCATCAAGAAGCATATCTGATCATTGTCGTTCTCCCAAGGAATATTTCTACGTTGCTTCGTCCCCGACAACGACACCAAAATATGTTAGTCCCTAAAGTTGCACTTGACTGTGAGAGGGAAAGCTAGGGAATCATTGATTTATTGAAAAGTGTTTTGAAGGTTTTTATGGTTTGGTTTTTTGAATAAGGTGGTTTAAAATTGGCTCAAGGTTATAACATAAAATGAAAATCAAAATAAGAACTCAATATATCCCATTGATTGGTTAACAAGTAGTCACATAGATAGATTAGACCAATAAGAAAAAGAGAGGATGAATCTTTCAATTTGTCAACTTCACATAAATTCTTGTCTCAGAATATCATAAAGAAACAAGACCATCAGCTTGAAATCAAAACTTGAAAATAATTTCCACAACAAATTCTTTACTGTATTAATTAACAATCAAGAAACAAATGCATTGCAGTGTGAATAACGAACTTAAGAATGAAGAAAGAAAAATAGAGTAGAAAAGAGAGTCTAACCATCCATATGCCTTTGCTATTAAGTGTCGAAATGGAACATAAAGTCTTTACAAGGATTCACAAAACAAGTCTTCTAGATCTCCATTTTTTCGACCATTCGTAACTTCTCCTTCTACAGAGTTTATACAGAAACAATACATACTTATCAAGATCGAAAAGAAATGGATATGAAACCCTCCTCATCTATATTTATTTTTTTGTTTCAAATAATCAAGGAAAATATCCAATCTGATCTCCAATTCAAATTGATGAGGTGGCTTGTGAACTACTGTCCATGAGATTTTTCAGGAAAATAAATCTGGTAAATTCCTGAAAAATAGGGTCCAACAATCTTTTCGTATATCTTAAATGGTGATAGCTGTGTAAAAACTGAGAGAGTCTTTTGTGAAGGGATGCTTTCCCAATAAAAACCTCTTTTGGTTTCCAAAAATGCATCGCCACCTATTCTCCAACCTTCCCCAAAACTGCTGACTAAAACAAGAAATTATTTATTATGAAATCACAGAAAAAACAGGCCTCAAAGATAAATTCGAATCTCTTAAACTATGATAGATTTGTAAAAAATGCGAGAGGTTTTTGTGAAAGGGAATGTTACCAACAAAAACCTCTAATTTTTTAAAGGAATTCATATTCATCTTTTCTGAAACCTCTCTTGAAGATAAATACTAAAACAGGTAGAGAAAACAGAGCATTTCTTGTAGCTTTCTCAGAAAAGTAGGCCTCAAAGATAAATTCGAATATATTAAAATGTGATTGTTGTGTAAAAGACAAGAGAGGTTTTTTTGAAGGGGAATGTTCCCAACAAAAACCTCTTTTGGTTTCAAGTAATTTGTCTCCACCTATTCTGTAACCTCTCTTGAAGATAAAGACTATAACAAGTAAAAAAACAGAGTATTTCCTATAGCTTTTCTGGTTCTGCAGAATAATAGCCTTTGTCATCAGAAAAAACTTCTTCATCTTTTGATTATCTGGTGGTTTCTCTTGTTATATGTCTCATAGAATACTGAGCAACTTATATTCCTTTTCTTTGTATCTTCCCCAATTTTCTTCTTCTTTTGTTTTCCTATGTAATGGAAGCCTTTGTATGTTTTCTTTGACACCTGCTTTAGAGTCTTTAGAATGGTCTTCTATGACTATGAAATTTTCCTCTTTGATTGATGGGCCAAACATAGCTTTGGAACTTAGCCTGTATTTGTTGGCAACTCTAGTAGAATTTCTCCTAGGTTTTTGAGACACAGGTGCAGATTTCTTCTTTTGCTTTTTGACTACAACACCTTTCTTACTGGTTGCTAGTGATTTATGTTTGGCTGTGGTTTTAACATTATAATCTTTGTCTGAATCATCTTCCATTTTTATGTCTGCATCAGAAAACATTTCGATCTCTGAATCAAGTTTGGGTCTCTTACCTCTATTGATCATGGCTTCTTCCTGAATGTCATCTACAGGGGCATCATCAGGAATGTGCTGAATCTGCTTCTTTCTCTTGTTGGTATGATGTCTTGTATATCCCCCAACCCTCGGGCCAAGATCCGCATAGGATTGATCTTCTTTGAATCTGCATAAATGAATTAGTTCTTTCAGGCCCTCACTGGAACCCCATGAATTCAATCCATAGGTCCATCATGAAAAACCCTACGTGCACACAACATGCACCAGCGGTGAGTCTTCACCTCCTTCTCACCGAACCTGAAATAAAGTTCTCCCTTGACTAAAGGGTTTTGACTGTATCGAGATTTCGGTAACTGGGAGTTTGAAATGCAATGACCCAAACCAATGCCTCCTCTACTTTCCAAACCCCAAAATGAAAAAATTCCGAAAAGGGGTGCTATTCCTCCAAATGATTTCAGGATTTCACGATATCGCGAGTCGGGACTCCAAATATCCTAACTCCTGGCCTCTCGAACACCCGGGTCCCAGAATGCTAAAAAGGGATTTAATAGGCTTTGACTCCTTCTTCCTTTCCCTTTCAAATTCCCAGTGTTTGAATCCCCAAACTCTCAAAATGGATCAGATCTTTTTGGGATTTAACGAACCGAGAGTTCACGACGCAGTGACTCCAAAACCACTCGTCACTCCAATCCCCAAATTCTGATATGGGAATTCTCACACGATATCCAATGGCTCTCGATGAGTTGGATCAAATGGTCCATATCCTTTTCGGAGTTTCATGAACTGGGAGTTCACGATGCAGTGATTCCAAAATCACTTGCCGCTCCAAACCCTGAACTCTGAAATGCCAAAATGCCGAAATGGGCTCAACGACAGTTAATCCCTGAACAAACCTCGATCCATGTGGTTTCTTCCTTCGTGACCATTCCCTACTCCAAGAACATGTCGCATTTTGCGACTTTGAGGTTTTTAATGCAAAGTTCCCCAGCTCCTTGTCATCAGGATTGCCAAAATGTCGAACCTCAAAATGCTGAAATGCTAAAAGACACTCAGCCTTAACCCTCTCACATATCTGTGAGATCTGACAGTCCACGGGATTTTTGGCACTTCTGCACGAAGCGTCTCCATTGTCCGTTTCATCTCTTCTCCTGCGCGACCTCCTAGAGGTTAAACTCTATGCGCCTTCCTCCAGATCCAATGGTTATCGTTCCTTTGCACTAGATCTGATGGCCCAAATCTATTTCTCTTCCTTGTGTGATTTTTTGCGTGTGTCTGGGTGTAGGCTTCAATGACCCAGATCTCATCTCTCCAGTTGATCTAACGATGGTTGTGCTCTACCTTGAGCATGCCCTTCTTCCCTTCCCTTGGAATATTTATCGCTCCAAAAGGCCTTGGCCTTTGCTTCCTCTGCGAGAAAAATTCCTTTGATATCACCTGTGTTCTAGGGATGCTATCCCTCCTAATATTTGTTCACTCTGAAACCTCAAAATGTTTCTTGACCTCTGCGCTCCTTGCAGGGCCCCTGCACACAACTATTCTATCCGTCCAGAGCTTTATTTACCCAAGACTCTAGGGGACTCACCCTTCTGTTTCCTCAAAGGGAAATCTAGTGTCCTCCAGATGACCTTTTTCTCAAGCCTTCCTTGCTGGCTTAACAGAGTATTCAGTAACTCTATGGGTTTCTCTCTTTGACACTTCTCTTCCCCAACAGAACTCGAAAAGAGTCCTTCTGTGCACTCTATGCAACTTCTCGATTCCCTCCTGGCAGAGTTTCACAGAACTTTAGATGTTCTGTCTTTCTTGAGATCGAAATAGAGCTCCTCCTGTGCACTACTTTCACTCGCTCGATGCCCTCTTGGCAGATCTCTACAGAACCTTCAGTGATTTTTTTATCTCTGTACCTTCCTTTGCACAGTCTTACCTCCAAGGTGTTCAACAACCTTGAGGTTTCTCCCTGGGTATAATAATTCCTTTGGTGTGCCCTCCTGGAAAAACTCTGTCCAAATTTCATAGAATTCAGAAGTGCACTCTATGCACTAGCTCAATGCATCTTGTGCATTTTATCAATGCCCTCCTGGTAGAGCCTTTACAGAATTCTCAACAATTCTGCTTCTCCTCTCTGTGCTCTCCTCTACACAGTTCTTCCTTCAGGGTGTTCAATAACCTTGAGGATTCTTCCTTGAGTTAATGACTTCAACTAGTGCACCCTCCTGGCACGTCTTTGTCTGAAATTTTGTAGAATTCATAAGTGCACTCCTGCACTAGTTTTCAGAGACTGCAGTACTCTGTCATGCTCTCTTGCATGAAACCACAAAGAAACCAGACCTAAAAATCAAAGAACTCAACAGATAGGAAAATCTATCTATCACTGTATATGGAATTTAACATACATCTACAACATATCATCACACATAAAGACATTCATTCATGAACTCATAAACACATGAACAACAACATGCAGGAAAAACTGCTCCATTTGTATTAATCAAGAATGCTTGATTACAATGTCTTCGAGCTCAGACTGCAATAGAGTCTCGGCTCTTCTCTTCTATCCAACCTATTCTCTTTATTCTTCTCTACCTATCTATCGGCTAACTCCTACAGATACAAAGGATATTTTTACAAAAGGGGGCTCCTTGAGCTCTACTCTCCATCCTCACAAACTCTCATTAATTTACATTCAATTACATTGAATGGATGTCTAGTCCGAATTAGATCTAGATCTCAGCCTTACAACCATTTAAGGCAACCTTTATCTAAAGCCTGCATACATGTATGGATTTTGTCTCTTCGGCCTTACAACATTTCATACAATTTCAAAATTTGAAATTTGAAAGTGAGAGGGCTACGCCTCTCCTCTCCATTGAATGTGTGTTGGTTGATTGGTGCTTGATGATGTGGAGTGATTCTCCTTCATCATACTCCTATGCTGTGAAAAATTCATGAACTCCTGCTCATGAGCTTCCCAGCATGGCTATCAAAATCCACCTACATCCCAAATAGTTCTTTGGAGCTGTCCATCTGCTCCACTGCTTCATTGTTGTTGTTGCTTCTACTTCCCTACTGCTATGGCAGGTTCTCCTCTGCTCAAATCCCCTTTTCTAAGTACTTCTATTGATCTAATCATCAGCCTTCTGATCTCCTCAATTATCTCTCCCAACTGCTCTAATGGATGGCTCTTTGTATGCAGTCCGCCCTGCTGCAATTCTTCCTCCTTATCAGTGAGCAGATCTACCTGATCTCCCATGCTGTCTTTATTTACCTTTGTGGCACTAAGTGGCCACTCTGCCACATACTCCAATTTTGCAGTCTCCTCACTGAACTATTTCTCAGCTTCCTCTTGTGTTGGCTCAGTTCCAACTTCTTCCAGCTTATCCTGGGGCTGGTATGCTCCACTACCTTCTGGCAACTTAGCTTGTTGGATGTGAAAATTTTGCACCATCACTCTTCTCTCTAGGGATTTAAATTATTCACACAGACCAACAAAGTCTATTCTATCTACTTCATTTTCATCTTCTTCTTCTCCTTCTGCAACTCCCAGTACTGTAGTGATCTCCTGTTCAGCTTCCTGGCTAAAATTTTTGAGCCATTCTTTTGAATGCTCCTCCTTTTCTCCTTGGGAAAACATCAATGTCTGCTCCATTTCTTCCTCAATGATAGTCTCTGCTGGTTGTCTTTCTTCTGTTGTTGCATCTGCAATGCATTCTCTGGCCTCAATTGGGCTACTTGGTAGGAATACTTCAATTCCCCCAATGATTAGAATTCTCTTCTGATTCTCTCCTGTCAGCACTCCTTGCTGATATGAACTCTCCTCTGAGTTCATGAGACTTTCAGATAGTCTCATCTCTTTCCCCTTTTCCACCTAGAAATTTGTGAATTTTATGCTACCCACCTGACAGTCTATGAGATCGTCGGATCCCATCTCATTTCCCACATGGAAATCTGAACTTTCACCACTTCCCCCTTGGAAGTACGCGAGACCTTCCATTGATCTCTTTCCATTGCCCACCTGGAAACTTGAGTTTTTGTTGTTCTCCTCTTAACAATCTATGAGATCCTCCAGTGATCTCATTCCATTGCCCACTTGGCAATTCAAAAATTTATCTCTGCCCTCCTGGCAGTTTATGAGATCTGAATCTGATCCCTCTTCCTCAAAACTGAGGGTTTCTCCAACTTCTGGCTCACAGATGCGAACAAGTTCAGTGTCACTGAGGTTTTCATCATTCCTCGGCCACTTCTTCAACTCTTGTTTCTATTTCCTAGCCAACAAATTTTGAACAAGCCATTTTTCTTTCCCTCTCAGAGGCCATTCATACACCCAATGTGTCTTTGAGTTCAACTTCACCCACAGTGTAAGCTCTTCCATCCTCGCCCTTATCTCAGTGAGCTCTTTATCCATCTAATATTTTCTTTGCTGCTGATGGTTCTTCTTTCCACCGCATCCATGGCCTTTAGTAGCCATATCCTTGTTCCTATCTTCCCTCCTGGAAAACTTGTTGTTGTCACTCTTCAACCGTGAGTGATTCCAACCTTTCCTACAGTCCTCCTGACTATCTATTGAATACTACACACCTTGCAACAATCATTGCAAAGATTCAACACTCTGTCTTCCTTTTCCTCTGGCCCCCTCTGCCTGCAATATATAGACAAAATCAAGCTATGATACCACTTGATGTGTATCAGAGTATTTTCTTTATATACTCTACCTCCCTTTGCCTGTAGTCTATAGACAAAAAGTGGCTCTGATACCACTTGAGGTCTTACAGATCCCCCAACCCTCGGGCCAATATCCGCACAGGATCGATCTTCTTCAAATCTGCAGAACTAAATTAGTTCTTTTGAGCCCTCACTGGAACCCCACAAATTCAATCCATAGGTCCTTCACGAAAAACCCCACCTACACACAACGTGCACCAGGCGTGATTCTTCACCTCCTTCTCACTGAACCCGAAATAGAGTTCTCCCTTGACCCAACGGTCTTGACTGTATTGGGATTTCGGTAACCGGGAGTTTGAAATGCAATGACCCAAACCAGTACCTCATCTACTTTCCGAACCTCAAAATGCCGAAATGCCGAAAAGGGGTACTATTCCTCTTAATGCTTTCGGGATTTCGCGATATCGTGAGTCAGGAGTCCACGTCTCCCGACTCCTGGCATCTCGAACACCTGGGTCCCGGAATGCCGAAAAGGGATTTAACAGGCTTTGACTCCTTCTTCCTTTCCCTTTCGAATCCCCAGTGTCTGAATCCCCAAACTCTTGAAATGGCTTAGATCTTTTCAGGATTTCACAAACTGGGAGTTCATGATGCAGTGACTCCAAAACCACTCGTCCCCCAAATCCCCTAATTCCGATATGGGAATTCGCACTTGAGATCCAACATATCTCGATGAGTTGGATCAAATAATCCATATCCTTTTCAGAGTTTCATGAACCGAGAGTTTACAATGTAGTGATTCCAAAATCACTTGCCTCTCCAAACCCTAAACTCTGAAATGTTGAAATGCTGAAATGGGCTCAACGACGGTTAACCCCTAACCAAACCTCGATCCATGTGGCTTCTTCCTCCGTGACCATGCCCTACTCCAAGAACACGTCATGTTTCATGACTTTAGGGTTTTCAATGCAAAGTTCCCCAGCTCCTTGTCATCGGGATTGCCGAAATGTCGAACCCCGAAATGCTGAAATGCCGAAATGCTAAAAGACACTCAACCTTAACCTTCTCACAGATCTGTGAGATCCGACGGTCCATAGGATTTTTGGCACTTCTCCATGAAGCATCTCCACCGTCCATTTAATCTCTTCTCCTGTGAACCTCCCAGAGGTTAAACTTTGTGCACCTTCCTCCTGATCCGATGGTTATCGGTCCTTTGCACTAGATCTGATGGCCCAGATCTGTTTCTCTTCCTTGTGAGATTTCCTACGTGTGTCTAGATGTAGGCTTCAATGACCCAATTCTTGTCTCTCCAGCTGATCTAACGGTAGATGTGCTCTACCTTGAGCATGCCCTTATTCCCTTCCCTTGGAAGATTTCTTGCTCCAAAAGGCCTCGGACTTTTCTTCCTCTGCGAGCTTAATTCCTTGGATATCGCCTATATTCTAGGGACGCTATCCCTCCTGAGCTTTGTTCACTCTGAAACCTCAAAATTTTTCTTGACCTCTGCACTCCTTGCAGGGTCCCTGCACACAACTGTGTTATCTGTCCTGAGATTTATTTACCTGAGCCTCTATGGGAATCACCCTTCTATGTCATCAAAGGGAAATCTGGTGTCCTCCTGACGACCTTCTACTCAAGCCTTCCTTTCCGGCTTAACAGAGTATTCAGTAACTCTGTGAGTGTCTCTCTTTGAAACTTCTCTTCCCCAATAGAAATCGAAAAGAGTCCTTTTGTGCACTCTATGCAACTACTTGATGCCCTCCTGGAAGAGTTTCATAGAAATTCAGACATTATGTCTTCCCTAAACTTGAAATAGAGCTCCTACTGTGCACTCCTTGTACTCACTCGATGTCCTCCTGGTAGAGCTCTACAAAACCTTCAATGATTCTGTTATCTCTATACCTTCCTTTACACAATCTAACCTCCAAGGTGTTCAACAACCTTGAGGTTTCTCCCCAGGTCTAATACTTCCTTTGGTGCACCCTCTTGGCACAAATCTATCCAAATTATATAGAATTCAAAAGTGCACTCTATGCACTGGCTCAATGCATCCTATGCATGTGCTCAATGCCCTCCTGGCAAAGCCTTTACAGAATTCTCAACAATTTTGCTTCTCCTCTCTGTGCTCTACTCTGCACAGTTCTTCCTTTAGGGTGTTCAACAACCTTGAGGATTCTTCCTTGAGTTAATGACTTTAGCTAGTGCACCCTCCTGGCACGTCTTTGTCTGAAATTCTGCAGAATTCAGAAGTGCACTCCTGCACTAGTTTTCAGAGACTGCAGTACTCTATCATGCACTCTTGCATGAAACCACAAAGAACCCAAACCTAAAAATCAAAGAACTCAACAGATATGAAAATCTATCTATCCCTGTAGATGGAATTTAATATACATATACAACATATCATCACACATAAAGACATTCATTCATGAACTCATAAACACATGAACAACAACATGCAGGAAAAACTGCTCTGTTTGTATTAATCAAGAATGCCTGATTACAATGTGTTTGATCTCGGACTGCAACAAAGTATCATCTCTTCTTTTTTATCCAACCTATTCTCTCTATTCTTCTCTACCTCTCTATCGACTAAATCCTATAGATACAAAGGATCTTTTTACAAAAGGGGGCTCCTCGAGCTCTTCCCTCCATCCTCACCAACTCTCATTAATTTACATTTAATTACATTGAATGGTTGTCTAGTCCAAATCGGATCTAGATATCATCCTTACAACCATTTAAGGCAACCTTTATCTAAAGTCTGCGTACATGTATGGGTTTTGGCTCTTTGGCCTTACAACATTTAATACAATTTCAAAATTTGAAATTTCAAAGTGAGAGGGCTACACCTCTCCTCTCCATTGAGCTTGTGCTGGTTGACTGGTGCATGATGACATGGAGTGATGTTTCTGCATCATGGTCCTTTTCACCTTAGTTGTAGATACTTCTTCTTTGATAGAAAATTCATTAACTGTGATACTCTTTTTCTGTGTGACTTCCTTCTTCCGTTTGCCCTTTCTTTGTTTTCTTGGCTATGGATCAAGATTTAGGGATTGAATCAGCCAAGTCCAGGGTTTCTTTGAATTATGATTAGGGTGGTATGCCACTCTTGTCTAATACAATTGTGAGGGAATCCCTTTATCCAATATGGGTTTTTCTTATCTAGTAGCAAAAATTGATTGAAAAACTCTGTGACTACATGCTCCTTCTTCCACCATCGTTCTTCTCCAACTACCAGTCTGCAAGCTTTGGTGATGGATTGTTCTGTCACCACTCACTAGCAATAAAAACTTTCCTATATCCACTTCGAAACCATTTAAGTTCTGCGCAAACCCCATAGATACTTGTTCGCCATAACCTTGGAAGGTGGTGAGGAATTCAAAGCAACTAGCGTCTTTAAACCTATGCGCCATCTGCACATATGCTTTGAGAAGATCAACGGCCTCAAGTTCCAATCTGACAACTTGCCCACTTCTCTTAGGCTCCATATCAATAACATGATGCTGCAACTTGGCAATATTCGGAAGTTGAATTTACAACCTACAACTACTATCATATAACAGTTTCTTCTAAAAAATACGTGCACTTATAATTCAACAAATTAGAATGACGAGTGACAGGATCATATAACGATTTTTGGAAATTGATTGATTTGAAAAAGGGTCTTTGTAGGTACAGAATGATCCCATCATGTAATGGTTTGGACTGTATAATGATTCAAGAGATATTGTGGGACACATGCGGATTATCTGTCCACAATTTATGTAATCATAAAAATTCAGGGTGGTTGGCGCTTATCATGGCATGATTATATTAGCTCTATGGGAATAATGTTATTCCCGTAGAACTATTAATGACTTGGCACAATTTTGAATTTGCAAGATTCAAATGGCCATATGAAGTGACATCTTGTAAAACCATGGCTTAAATCCCCAAACTTAAGAAAATTATTCAAAAAGATAAAATGTGAAACATAACAAACTGGATACAGAAATTAAAATCAAATGAAAGAAAACAATGAAGTGCAGGTAGGGAGGGTTTAGGATTAGAGTTTCTCACTAAATCAAAAACAAAATTAGAGACTAACAGGACATATGCAATATGACCACTACACGATCATAGATGACATTATATACTATAAGGGGTAAATTTTCTTGGTTCCTAAATGATTGTTCAAGATGAAGGTGTTGCAGGAATTTCATGACTCACCCTTAGAAGGGAATCAAGGGCTCATCAAGACATACAGACAGGTAAGAGAAAGGTTTGCATGGAAGGGTATGAAGGAAGATGTCATGTGCCACGTCAAAAAATGTACCACTTTCCAGGAAAGCAAGGATGAGGACACCCACCAAGTGGGTCTATTGCAACCACTTCCTATTCCATAACACAAGTGGGAAATTATCTCCATGGATTTCATTACAGGGTTGCCCAAGATACATGGAAATGATTACATTTTTTTGGTGGTGGATCAATTAACCAAGTTTGCTCATTTTGTTTTTTCATTTCCACTGATTACAACACATCACAGGTGGAGGATTTGTTCTTTATGGAGGTATTCCATTTTCATGGGTTACCCAAAACCATTGTGAGTGATAGAGACAATAGATTTATGAGAACCATTTGGTAGGAATTGTTTAGGCTAGTGGACACATAGTTAACTCCCAACGATAGTTATCACCCCCAAACAAACGACCAAACAGAGATAGTCAACAAAAGGTTGGAGGGGTATCTCAGGAATTATGTGTCAGGAAAACAAAAAGAATGGGTTAAGTGGCTACACTTGAGTGAGTATTTCTACAACACCACCTACCACATGTCCATTGGTATGTATACTTTATGAGCTCTATTTAATTATGACCCCCTCAGTTTTGTGGAGATTGTATTTAGAGAAAGTATAACACCCATGGTACATGAATGTATTCAAATGATCCAGGACATACTTAGAGAGCTCAAGGATCACTTTCAAAGGGCACAAAATAAGTAGAAAGTACATGCATATACACACAGGGTGGAGTGTACTTTTGAGGTAAGGGACCTGGTTTATTTGAGGCTCCAACTGTATAGGAAATCAACCATAAAGATTAATGGCACTGAGAAACTCAAACCTCCTATTTATGGGACATACAAGGTGAAGAGAAAGGTGGGAACAATTTCATATGATCTTGAGTTACCACAATAAAGAAAAATACATAATGTTTTCCATGTATCATGCCTAAAAATGGAATTAGGACAACACATCGTGTCTAATAAAGGGATTCCTCTAGTAGACGAGGAAGGAAAATTGATTTTGATACCTAAGGATATTTTGGAGGTGAGAGAGAGGATATTTGAGGAACATAAAAATCAGATAATACTTGGTCAAATGGAATAATTTTCCCATAGAGGATGCTACTTGGGGAAGGTGAATTGGCTCTACATAAGGCAGGATCATACTTTTTAATGGGTAAGCAATTTTTAATAGGGGAGACTGTAAAGTCCCCCTCCTCTTGATAGAGGCTTGGAGAGACTTAGTAGTCTAGATGTCCCCTCTAGGCTATAGTCTCATGAGAAAAACGAGACTAAGAGGCACCAAAGTAATCACTATGAGGATAAATGTTATATTATTAAAGTGACTTTGGGGAATGAAGGGAAAATTAAGTTAAGTGACTAATATGAGGAAAAGTGAAGAAAATGACTTTAGAAGTCCATGAAATAATTTAATTGAAAAATATACATTGGAGTATAAAAGAAAAAGGAGGGCGTCTCAGTCCTCACTCTTGTCATTTTTACACTTTACATATTAAGCTATTCAACTTAGAAGTTTTGAGGGTTTTGGGAGAACAAAACTTAGAGACCAACAAGGAGGTGAAATATCCCTCTATTCATGGTCCAATCTTGGATAAGGAGGTGAAATATGCCCCCCTCTCCATTCTATTCAGCCAAAAGTTAATAGATACTGTGTAAGAAGGAGATATGGTGCAATTTTGAAGGTTTCTTATAGGAGGGGTGCACTGTTTGGAGGATATCAATTCGATTTGAGGAGAAGGAGGGTGATTTGAGGAAAATATCTTCAATGGAGTGTTTTCTAGGTCCAGGGCACCATTCGTCACCTTCTATTGTAGGATTTATCCTACTTGTTATTTTATTATGTCTATGGAGCAAATTTCTGAAGAGGGACGCACTGTCCATTAAGGATATAGTGAGTTGGAAGGATATATATGAAGTTTTAGCAGAGGGATCTCTCCATTGAAATTCTTCATCACCTCATCTACAATTTGAAAATGTTACCTATGGGTTTGAGAGATTTCTTGAGGGAGACCAAATTTCTTAGGTTGATACAACTAGTTTGGGCACATATCTTCGATATCTGAAGGTGTTCAGACTTTAAGGGAAATAAATTGATATTGTATGTACTTGGGTTCTTCTATTGAAGACCTAGGAGGAGTCACATCATTATTTCGTTGTATCTTGGTGACATATTCAACTTATATCTCTTATTCTTTGCTATAGTATTCTAGATCTGTAGATCCCATGTATGGAGGTCATCATATTATCTAAATAAAGGTCATAAATGAATTTTTTGAGCATTCTCTTATGTTATATTTCTTGTATCTTGTTATATACATGTATTTTTGTGCTATATTCATTCTTCATATGCTATAAAACACAATCCAACATACCCAACGCAACTCCAAGAAGAAAAACCTACCAAAACACTCAAACAATAGCACAAACAGGTCAAAAAATAACCTTAAGTTCCTAGAAAATATGCTTGGGAACATTATAATATGAGAGCTCATTTGAAGACCCTCTCTCATTGTAGATTGAGATCTTGAAGCTATGTTTCCGCATTTCTGGTTTCTTCTATTTTCATACATTTATGTGTTGAGATGTCTATTCCATTTCGTATAGAGTGCTTCTTTCAGTTATAAATTGTTTTCATTTCACTCGAAAATGTTTTCATTTTCCAAAGTTATGATCATTTTAGTCAGATTCATAGGTATAAATACTGAATACACCATTTCCATTTTTTGTTTACTGAGTTATTATTTAATTTTTTTGTTTTTATTTTAGGGTTTCTACTCTTTCTTATCTATGTATGTTCTTTTCCACGCACTCTATGTGATCTCGATGAACCAGAAACATAGCAAACCATGCATTCTTGTCTTCTTATGATCTTTACCATGCCTTGTGTGTGTGTTATAAGGAAAATATATCTATGGATAGGGGTAAACTACAATAGACAGAAATGACTACATAAATCAACTCTAATCTCAGATACGCTATATAAACAAATATTCTAGGAAGACAAGATAAAAGGGCCTACCTCGTCTAGACATTTGATGAAGTCCACTGTTGAGCACTTAACTCAAAGCAATACGCCTGCAAATTGTCCTTAACAACTAAGAAACACAAGCATATGGTGATAATATATAATGTTATCACATTCAATAGCATAATCCATCAACATTCATAACAAATAGGCCCATGGAATAATAGTTCAAATATTTGCAAGATATTAATTGGACAAGAAAATAGTATTTCTATTAAAATGTAATCAACAGAAGTGAATGAATTACAAAATTCCGTGTTGGAACGGTTCAGAACCGAGAAACTAAGTCCCTTCCTGCTGGACCTCCACCAAAAGAAATCTCATACAAGAGAGACAATGAGGTCCTCAATATTGTAGGGAAGAGCTTTGGGGTTGAACAATGTGTTGATACTTAAAAGGATAAAGGGATGCAGACTCAATATGGAGTGAGTAATTTTTCTAGAGTAACGTTTCACTCAAATTTGAATTCCTATCTCCTCTTCCATAACTTAGATTTGGCCCATTTATAGCCTTCAAGTGGAATTAAATGGTCGATTCATAATGTTTCTAGTATATAGAAGGTTAAGGATCAGGGATCACATGACGTGAGATGGAAACCCGATACCATTTTTTATTTTTTGGAACAAATATAGATGTACACGGGCTGTAGTGGTGCAACCTGCGTATACACATGCTATATAATAGATAGGGCCTGCATATGTGGAAAAATAATGTTTTTAGCTCTGGGATTTACAAAAAGGGACTTCAAGTCTACATAGGGAAATGGAACAAGGCCTTCTAAGAAAATTTTCATAGGGTAAGGAAAATTTTCATAGGCCCTTTAAGAAGGAAATATAGGGTGATTTAAAGATAATTGTGAATGAAGCGTAGCCAACATCTCTTTATTTTCATAGATAAGCTGTACCATTCTGCCATTTTGTGTTCTACAATTTTTTTCTATCTTATTCATTAATAGAAGTTGGGTTTCACTATATTATTTTTTCTCTAATATATTTTTTCTTTTGTCTCATTTCATTCTCAAGATAATCTATATTAGTGCTATTAGAACAATCTACTCGTCATTTCTCAGAGTAGGTCCCCGATGAGGTTAGGGTATAGATATTTAAGTATCAAGCAGTTTTGCTTGAGGACAACCTATCTGGCTAGCTAAGAGACCTCCCATGGTGGAAGAAAAGAGATATGATAGAGAAAGATATCCTTTCAAGATGTTGCTTGAGGAATCCCTCGTGCAACAGAAGAATGAGATGATGGACACATTTTCTTAGATCCTTCTAAGACTATCGATGGAGGTGACTGAGGCATCTTTGAAAAGAAACCATTTCATAAGTGTGAAACCCTTCAAGGTACACATGAATTTCAATATCCCCTTATTTGAAGGCTAGATAAATGCAAATGCTCTAGAAAAATGGTTGAATTTCTAGAAGGTTATTACTCCGTCCAAAATTTCTTGACAGTGAAAATATCACCTTCACACTTGTTAAATCCCTTCCCCATGTCAGAGTGTGGTGGGAAGGTTACTAGGAGAGATACACCACAGATGATTCTGCACCATTCAGGAGAGAATCCACTTGGGTGGCCTTTGTAGATGCCCTAAAGGAGGAGTTCTACCTTGTTGAAAACTATGATGACCAGTGCATGAGATGGATGACTTTGCGTGAAGAAATAGATTAGATAGTGCCAGAGTAAACTAACATATTTCATACCTTGCGATCAAAGATGGGTATCAAAGACTCTGACCGACACTTGGTTTTGAAGTATCATAGTGGTTTGCACAGGTACATCCAAATTTTGATGAATTTCTTAGACATATCCTCACTGGGATATGCTTATCGATATGCAGTCAAAATAGAGCATAAATTCAAGAAGCAGAGTAAGTGGGAGTTTAGGTTTTAAAATACGCCACAAAAAAATCATGGAAAAGGAAACCCCAACTCATAAAATGAAGGATATATAAAGGAATGCCAACCTCAAGAGAGCTAGTCCAAGAAGAAGGAAAAGAAGAGTAAGAAGAAGTATACGAAAGACATCGGAAAGTGATGTAAGTTCCATAATATCCCCTGACACAACACCAATGAATGTCGCTTTAAATATTCATTGGTGGTCGAGCTAAAAAAAGATAATCAGAACTTGAATTGGACTCTAATTCAAAGAAAAATAAAGGGAAACAAGTCATTGATTCAAAACCCACTGCTACCATCACATCCATAACAATACAACCAAAATAACTAGAGGAGATTCAAGAGTGGGAGAACCTATTCCACTCACATATTTGGGTAAAGGGGACCCTACTACATTTCACTGTTGACAGCGAGAGTCAGAATAACCTGATCTTAGCCGAGGTTTTCAAGAAATTGAAGTTTCCAATGATGCCACACCCCCAACCATATGCCATCAGATGGTTGAACGAGGTACGAGACATCTGTTTCAACCAACATTGTCACTTTTCCTATGGCATCAAGCCCTTCAAGGATGAGGTAGTGTGTGATGTTTCCCCACTTGAAGTATGTGATGTTATTTTAGGACAACTATATATGTGGAAATATCACGTTATGTATGAGTCTCGACCCTACAATGTCATTGTTACTTTGGGAGGTCATCTCTATAGGGTACCATAGGTAGCTCCAACTAATTCCACTTCATTGATCTAAGAAAAACAATACCGGAAAGTAATCTCTCAGACCACAAAGTCTTCCCTCTTCATGATCCAGTCAGAAGGTGAACAGAAGGTCACTGGTACATCCTCGACCCAAGATGTTTATATCCATCAAAATAAGGTCAACAATATTGTAGAGAAGCATAAAGATAATGAGAGTCTTCCATATGTTAAACATATCTCTATTGGCCACAACCCTTTTCATGTCTGCTTGGGGTTCCAACCATTAGCCCCCAACATTGATATGTCTCTTCTTGATACATATTCACTAACAAAGTCCTCCCACATTCATACCAAGGAAGATCATGCAGCCAAATCTATTGAATGGATCCAACACTTCCAATAGGTTCATGGCATCCTTCCACATGTAAAGTACAAGAAAGACATCTAATTCAACAAGGCAAGTGATTCACCAAGGTTCAGATTCAACATAAGTTTAGCCATGTCCGGAGGGACTTGAAGAAATGGGGAACATTGCTTCCTAAGGGGGAGGAATGATCCAAGTGGAGCTCAGTGGCCATCCACCTTTTCAACTGAATCAACATTTAACGCATATGGTTTTGATAAACCATGATATTGTTGGATTACTCAGAGGGGGGGTGAATTAGTAATAGCGTAATTATAATCCTTTTTCTCCAAATAATACAAGTGTTATATCAATGTAGAATTATTATCCAATAATGAGCAATAATAAATGAACAATCACACACATACACATTACACCAGTGTTTTACGTGGAAACCCAAATCAAGAGAAAACCACATAATGATTTTTTTTTATATGTCTTTAAGAATTACATTCATTGGAAGAACCAAATTCCTTTGTTTTCCAGCTACAACTGGAAGGAATCTCCAACCCCCTAGTTTCTCAGGCTACAACGTGAGGGAAGCTCCAACTCACCAATTCCTTAGCTACAACCAGAAGGAGGCTACAACCCCCTATGTTCTCTGGCTACAATGGGAAGGTGGATACAACCAAATGTCCTTGCCCTGTCCAACCACCCTGAAGTATAGGATAATGATGGAACCACTGTCAACCTGTCACTGTGAGATATACTATTGTACAATTGTATCAACCTATACCAATGACCTGTAACCAATCTGTAAAACTACCCTGTAATCAATTTGCACCTAAAATGAACATGTATCTACAAAAGTACAATAGGTACATGACCTGTAGCACTGCATCCCATGTATGTACGTTCCCTATATGTTATACAACCCACATATGTATGTGCCCTAACTGTTATGCAGCCTATGCATTCCTTCTGAAAACTAGGGTTTCCTTTTTCTTGAAAACTTCTAACCCTCTGTTACTTATTTCACATAGATCTGTAACCTGTCACTATATCCAGACTATAACTGTACCCTGTGCATGCATCCTCATACATAACATTTTTACTCAAGGCAAATATGTCTCTCTCTAGTCATGTGCCACATAGGTGTGTGTAATCATGAACATGTATAATATACCTCACATGATATTAGTCATCAAACCCTTTCTGATATTCATCCTCTCAATGCATCAACTACTACACAAATACAAGCTCTCAACAATGTACCATAAAAACCCTTATCCATATGCCAAGAAATACAAGATGTTCCTCATAAGAAGTATCAATGATGAACATAGCGACACTCTATTTCTGTAGATATGACTTATACATAAAATCCCATGTAGCCACTAGTCTCTCTAGGGAGAATCCTCAAATCTCCAATTCCATTCCTCATTCATACATCAAAATCCAACTATTCATAGAAATAAGACATACCTTTTGAACCAATGGATGGATCTTATGTATCTGAGCACTTTAGACCTTCCTGGGAGCTTGATCTTAGAACCTAGAACCTTTGCATCTTCATCTTCTCAAGTTTCCATGGCTTTACCAACATGTACTCACCATGTACACAACCAACCCGTTTACGTACTCACCCTATACACAGACAACCCAAATACATGTACGCACCCTATACATAGCCAACCTGTGTATGTACATTCCATATACACAGAAATCTCGTGTACATGTACTCACCCTATACATAGACCACCCGCGTACGCCTTAGAAAATATGATTTTTTGTATTTGTTGTAATTTCGATAATTTCTCTGTCAACCCTTCGTGCTACCTAAGACATTCACCACTTTTGATGTATCCACAAGTATTTACAATAAGATTTACACAAGAAAATAGATATACAATATGTACACTTGTGCCTTTAATGAGTGAGCTTTGCCTCTTATTTAATCTTCATGTAGCCTTACACTTTCCTTATTTTAGGGCTTCTTCATTTAAAATAATTTCTTTTGCAAAGCACTTTGACCCTTGGAGGATTCTATAGGACTTATGAGGGGTTCTCCAACTTCATATGGTCATAACTTTCGAACCGTGAAGAGTTATGTGAATTTCCACATAACACCAGAAATGGCATGACAAACACTATCGATATAGGATAGTTTCACTAACAAATTCACTGTCGTGGATCTCATTATTCTACAATTAAGCATGGTTTCTCTCACTCTGCAAACTGTCTTCCCATGAGGGATTTCACCATAAGGGGACCACTTTGGATTTCATCCATATTTGCTTTTTATCAACCATGACAAGAAAATAATGAGTCATATTTACATCAAACAAACTTAGGTCCATTACCGAAACCTTTGTGCTACCGGGATTTCTTCAACGGTTGACATCAATGACAACCAACCTTAATCAACATATATTGACCCTTTTGATGGGGAATGGAATGTAATGTCATCTTCATTTGTTAATTACATGCATCATGCAATAATTTCCTAGTGATATTATGTACATGCTTACAACATAGAGTCAATTCCATAGATCCCATTAGAACCTCATAGTTAAGCGTGCTCGGGTTAGAGTAATACTGGGATGGGTGACTGCCTGGGAAGTCTCAATATTTTACATGCCTATGTCATTTTATAAACTTAGAATAATTTATCCCACATGCATGATGATAATTGTTCTCCTCTCACTCTCTCATATATAATTGAGGTGAAGGAGGCCCTTTAAGAAGACAATGGAGTGCGATGTAAATCTTATTGCAAATGGAGCATAGCCAACATGATCTCTTTATTTTTAGAGATAAGCTACCCCATTTTGCCAGTTTGTGTTCTACAATGTTTTTCTATCATATTCATTAACAGAAGTTGGGTTTCACTGTATTTTTGTGTTTTCTGCTATATTTTTGTTTTTGTCTCATTTCATTCTTATTATAACATGGATCAACAAGGTTCTACAAAAATACACACTTTCAAGAAATTAAATCACACTTTTGGAAAATAAACACACAAGCTACATAGGTATCAAGAGTATGAATTAATTGTTTCCTGAAGAGACCCCGACTGTGTAGTAGAATTGACTGCAGAATTGAAAAATCTAAGTTACTCTTGCATAAATTGAAATTCACACCACGCTTGTTGAAAATAAATTAGGCATGCTAAAAGGAAATTGATTAACTACTTGTTGGAAAATAAATTAACCAATTCCTCGAAATCAGAGCCCGATCCTTTCCAAGATGATCGATGTCATTACCCATACTGAAAAATATAGTCATTGCATTAAGCACAGTTATTCAACAACATAAAAGGATGCATCCCAATCTCAAATTCATTTATTATAAACAACTGAATAAATGAAATCCAACATAAGAACAATGTTGTAGAGTAATCTAATTATGTGAACAATTTAAATAAAGAAACTAGTTACCGAATTAAATAAAATAAATCCTACGTGAATTTATAATGAAATTATGTAACAAGGAATCAAAGAAACCATCTAAGCTACATGTCACTTTGTTCTATTGGAGTGGGCCCTACCTCCATCGAACAAAATGTTGATGTTATCCGATATGAACATAAATTAACTAAATTAACTAAGTTAATCGAAATAAATCAATCTATCACAAATATGCAAAGAAAATAAATCAAATGAATTAATTAAATCACACACTATGGGAATTATAAAACTGCAATTTAAAATAAAAACTCAAATGATTTAATTAAATCACACACTATAGAAATTATAAAACTACAATTGAAATAAAGACTCACTAAATTATTCCATTGTCATTCAGACATTTCTCCAAGAGTCCTTTATGAACAATAGAGAGTTCTCTCTTTTATACATAAATTAAACGAAAACTAGAAATAACAAATATCTAAATAAACCCACTTATGGATTTAATAAATACATAATGGTTCCAAAAAATTCCTAAATAATTAATAGTTTCCATGATCCTTTCTAATAATTAGCAATTAATAAATAACTTCCAAGATCTTTGCTAATAATTAGAAAACAATAAATAACTTCAAGATCTTTTGCTAACAATTAGAAAATAATAAATAACTCCAAGATCCTTTGCCCAAGAATTCCAAGATTGTTGGTAAACCAATCAAACTAATCTTATTAATGATTCCAAGATTCTTTCCATATTCAAAATGGTTGTTGATGGTCCAAATCCATCACAGATCTTGATGGTTGAAGAAAATTTTTGATTGATTTGCAAATTTGTGCATGGAGTTTTCAGAAATGTTGTAACTTACAAGTAACAACAAATTGGAGTAACAACACATCAACCAAAAGTAACAACACAACAACTAGAAGTAACAACAAATCGTAAAAACTTAGTTTCTCAAAAGGTATGATCTGGGTTGTTGAGATATTTTGAGGATACACATATTTCGACTCAATAAATCCTGATACAAGAAATCTCAAGTACCCACATCATGAATATTTAGTTGTAGGAGTAACATCAGTGACAACGTACAAGTAACCATAGTGACAAATGGTTTTGAAACATTACAAAACTAAACCATTTTTCAAAGATAAATGCAATATATGTTGTTTCTCTAATATTTAAACATAATTCATATTAAATACTAAAGAAATGCAATGAAAATCACCTTGGTTTTAAATCCTTCATATAAGCATTAAAAATGATTAACAAACATTAATACGAGGTTATGGGTAAGCAAGAAGGGATTAAAAATAGGGAAATATGATGTAAAAAGGATGAAAATTCCACGGCTCAACACTTATCATATGGCTAAGGATAACACCATATTTTCTACTCTTAATGAATGTAACACCAAACAAATATTTTTTTTGATTATAGATGTATTCGTGTTATAGGTTATAGAACAATTCAGGTAGATAATGGTCATTTTAATGATTTATTATGTGTTCCAAGTATTTCCTACAACCTTCTATCAGTGTATGAGATTACTCATTCAAGTGAAGGTAAAATCGTAGAATTTTCCCCTCACCAAGTTGTAATCAAGGATTTAAGAGATCCTAAGCATGTCCTAGCAACTGCAATTGTTGATGATATAACCAGATTGTACAAATTTGAAAATTTTGGGTCATCATCTTTTCCATTAGTTTTTGTTTCTCATAGTGATGACTTGAAAAAACTTTGGCGTGAGTGGTTTGGTCATATAAACTATTTCTCATTGTAAGAACTATGTGTTACGAGGAAAATAACTCTATGGAAAGGGGTAAACCAAAATAGATAGAATGACTGTAGAAATCAAATCTAATCCCAAGTATTCTATATAAACGAAAATGCTAAAAAGACAAGATAAATATCCTACCTCGTTCACACATTCGAGGAAGACCACCATTGAGCACTTGACTCAAAGCTATATACCTGCAAATTTTCCTCAACAACCAAGATACGCAAGAATATGGTGATAATATATATTTTTAGCACATATAATAGCACAATCCATCAACATTCATAACAAATATGCCCATGGAATAACAATTCAAATATTTGCACGATATTAATTGGACGAGAAAATAGTATTTCTATTAAAATATGATCAATAGAAGTGTATGAGTGACAAAATTCCATGTCAACATGTCTCATAACCAAGAAACTAAGTCCCTTCCAGATGGGCCTCCACCACTTCAATTCTCCACCAAAGGAAAGATTAGATAAGAGAGACAATGAGGTTCTCCATCAAAGAGGGAAGAGCTTGGGGGCTAAACAATGTGTTCAGACTTTAAAGGACAATGAGATGTAGACTCAATATGAAGTGAATAATTTCTCTAGAGTAACTTTGCTCTCAAAATTTGAATTCTCTCCCCTTCAACGATTTCAATATGGCCCAATTTATATCCTTCAAATGGAACTGAAGAGCCTATTCAGAACATTTCCAATATATGGAAGGTCAAGGATCATGGATCTCATGATGTGACATGGAAACTCAACACAATTTTTAATTTTAGGTAAAAAACCAGATGTACGCGAGTGGTAATGGTGTAACCTACGTATACACATGTTTTATAACTGATATGGCATGTATATGTGGAAAAATATGATATTTAGCTCTGGGAAGTGCAAAATAGGACTTCAAGTTTGCATAGAGAAATGAGGAAGGCTTTCTGAGCAAGTTGCATGGGGTGAGGAAAATCTTTCTATAATAGATGCCCCCTAATGTCTGAGGTCAGAGGAGTATCTGCGATGGTCGAAATACATTATAATTCTCAGAAGTAGAGTAATGGAGACCCAACTGGACGAACTAGTTGCTCATAAGAATATTACAATCCATAATGATTTTGTACACATGTCTTCCAATTTCAATTATACTGTAGATCCATGTGGAAATATATCAAACAGTTGTTCATGGCCATGAATAGGCAATACAAAGTAGATACATGACATAGGATGTCATAGTCACAAACAAGGCCTAGTGAAAATGTTAAGTACCTAAATAGATCTAAAGATAAATCTTAAAATAGACCCACAATATCAACAAGAATAATCCAAACCATTCACCAAAATATTGAACACAAGAAACAGTCAAAACCTTGAGGTAGGGTAACACCATATATTAATCCTTAAGGAAGGATAACACTCCTCAAGCAATTATTGATACTTCACAATATTCTTCACTATGTTTCATTCCATTGCTTACACTTCTTTATATAGCTCTCTGTGTCTCCTAGGAACCTTCTAGAGAGCCTTCTCACATTCATTACATCTAACTACCATATTGGGACTTTATTAATATAGTGGACCTAGTCCACCTTACAATGAATGACCACATTCTCATATATTAAATGACTTCCACTAATAATATATAACCATATTCCCATTGCATACTTCCCTAGGTACCCCATATTGCCTCCCTAGGTATACTACAACGGTGTTGATGCAGGGTAATCTTCATCCCCGATCTTACTAAAAATTTCATTCAATGAAGGAGGGAGAACCTTAGTTCCAATGGTTGTCTTGGTATCTTTATATAATGGTGCATATATGATTTTTTTTTATAAATTAGCTCTGATCATTACATCTACATTCTTTAGTGGTTTCACTCCCTCAATTTCTATAAGAGTATATGCTTCAACAAGCTCTCTCCCTTTTCCTTTCAGTGTCTTCAAAGACTATCAAGGGGTGGCTTTCCTTGGAATAATTTTCCTATTAAAGAAATGACAACTAGGCCATTATAAATTTCTTTAAATCCCAATTTAAGATCATGATGATGAAGTGCTGAATGCATTTAACCAGTTTGAAGAAGAATATTAACAAGAGAAAATTTACCAGAATTGAGGACATGAAAAATCATATATAGAAGATCAAACAACTAAATTGATTAATTAGCTTCAAATAGGGTTCTTCTCTATATATATTTCTTGGAAACTTGATCACAAATGACAGTAAGAAACAACAACTTGTTGAGGACACAACACACCTTTCAAAAATTTTCAATTTGAGGGTACCACTTTCTCCTTTTGTCAATTTTTGTATGTTTGTGTGTTTTAGTTTTTTATTACATTTTTATATTATTTAAGTTCTTGCATTATTTTTCATTTTACGCCATGTCTAAATCTTGAGAAAATTACCAAACAAGTAATCTCATATTTGCACAGATAGAGAAAAGAGAAAGTAAGTCTAAAAGTGCTTAAATAACCTAAACTTTGATCCCGACGATAGATCAACCACATCTGTGATGAAACATTGGCATTGTATAATTCAAACTAGTGTGAGAATAGGAAATAACAACATTTTCCACCAATCGCCTATGAATCCATCACGCATCAGTGAAATTCATTGAATTTGAGAAGAGAGGGGGTGATGATCCCAAATGATTACCAATAGGCCATTAATGTCGATGAAAAAAATGTGTAAGTTGGGGAGAAAGGGGTAATTGATATAATCTTATGTTGATGAGCTACAAACCAAGATATCAATCAAAATCATCCAATTATAAACAATAATGAATATCGATTGTTGTAATTTTTTTGTGTGAATGGTATCCACCCTACCAACCATATGGATCCATGTTATTATGCCACATTACAAACCATACGATCCACATCATCATGCCATGTTAGAAAACATACACTTCCATGTCATCTATTGTACTTTTTTTTTCTCCACATTAGCATGACACACGTACTACCACTTCAGCGTATAGATGCACATCAAGTTCCATGTATGAGTATATATTAAAATGGAAAGGCACATCGATATAATAGAATGAATATATGTGGAATATTCCACAGGGTTTTGGTGATAATTTTCAAGTATCACAGTTTTGTAAACATTGATTAACTCAAATCGAATCACGATGAGAAAAACAAAGTGCACCAAAAGAAACAAATTTTGAAAGTGTCGATGAACTAGAAAAATGACATAAATACACGTGGCCAACCATTTAACAAGTTTTAATAATAATAATAATAATAATAATCCATTTTTAAGGTCACGACCAAGCCAGACACCTAATTGGTGTATGAGACCCTCTTGTTTATGGGACAAGGGACCCCCTCCGCCCATCGATTTGACTAGTAAAGTCTATGGAGGCATACATACCCTACAATGAATTAATGGTATCATTAGCATTTAAACCTGTAAATCCATAGGACCGTCATTGTAACGATTCAAATCAAGTTGAGATTTGGATATAGAAAACTTAAACTCAACACTTGTTTATTTTGGTTATTATTTTCTATCGAATGCTTGGGAATTCATTGCTAAAAAAAGGAGTTGTTTCAAAGGCCAGTTGATTGTTTCATATTTTATTTCATTTGGTTCTCTACATATTTAGGTTTATATATTTCCACCAAGAAAGGTTAATCCTCATTAGTCTCATAATAATCCAAAGGTGAAGGGTATGGAGGTGGGTGAAGAATATTTTATTAGAGAGGAGTTGTTGAAATTTGTGGAGCTGGTAAACAATATTTTATTAGAGATTTTTTTTTCCAACCACCTTTATGTGAATATATCAATCCCACCATGTGAACTAAGGTTCCAATCCATTCTTGGAATGAATTTTTCATCAAATTTACAGATAAGGATTACCCTGATTCGACACCAGACAATGACCAAGCCTTCAGAGTGATAGATGATCAAGTCTTCTCTAATACTCATAATTCTTGATTGGATATGGTTTCCGGTAGGGATCCCGTATTTCCATACTTAGAAGCATTGGAGTGGATTACCATCCATAATAGTAATGATAAGTTCTTAATTAATGATGAGAAAGGGAAGTTCCTAGGTATCTTTCTTCCTATTGATATCGATAAGTATTATAAGCTTCTCGAATCCGACATTCAACTCAACAATGATTTTGTAGTGTATTTTCATAAGCAACATGATTTTATCAAACCGATGGCTAGATGGTGGAAATAAGATAAGATGTTCATGAATAGAACTTCAATATGGTATAATATAACAATGACAAGTGAACTGTATATGTATCATATCGTCTTAATTTTCCAGTTGTAGGACATGAACGATTGCTCATGATTTACTAATGATTGGATTCCATTGGAATAGACATTAGCTACCATTGGGGAAATATTAAACTGGGGTGCAATTTTTGAAAATAATCTTAGCGACTGGTTTCAACATGTGTAAAATCCTATTCTAGGTGAAGTTCCCTCGTTTTATATGGCCTCTTATTTGTTGGATGTTGTGTGTGGAAAAAAATGTTTTTCCAGGTTGAGCTTGAGCTAGCATATATCAGAACCACCAGTCCATGTATACTTCAGCATATTATGGGAAAATTAGTATAAAAAAAATACTCCATGATATGTAACTTGTTATTAGATCATTTCTATATCATTATCTTTCGCCAAGAATACCCTAGATTGTCAAAGCAAGAGAAAGAAAATCCTGTCACATATTGGAAATCGATATATGGAGGAGAAGTATACATACATTAGGATTTTCGAAACAACAATATCACCTCACTTACTACTTGCATATGTACCTGATAAGTTGGTCTTAGGGGAAATTTCTTATAAAACAATTCTACAAGGATTTAATTCTTTCCTAGTCAAAGACAAGAAAAGGGATTTTATCCCCTATGGTTTTCAACTAGGCTATTACTTTGTCATGGACACTCCATGGGCTAGGTAGGAGTTATTAATCCATTTGGAATGTAGATTTGAAACTGACATATATAGAAAGCATGATCTGAAAGGTCTGGTGCTTAAGCATGCTGAGAAAGTTGTTGTGTATTGGCCTTATGCATCAAAAAAGACATGATGAGATGTTCTTTGATAATGAAAAGATCTAGGTTGAGGATATGGAGAGGAAAGATAAACCAAATACAACTATATTAAAAAATATCTCTTTTTTCAAACAAATATAAGTCATGACACAAAGTTTTGCCACAATTGCATGGGGTGTGACAATTGAAAGAGAGGCAATCGAAGCTAGGAGACAGAAAGAAATTACATTGAAGGTATAAGTATATCATTGAGCCATAGAAGAAGAATAAAATAGGGTATCCCAAGAGTAGGAACTTCAAAGTAGAATAGAATAATAATTTTTCAAGAAGGAGGTTGCATATGTTTCTCAAGAAGAGATTGAACAAATAAGGAGGGTTGTAGATGAACAAAATAATAGACAAAAGAAAGAAAATTCCAAGCAAGAATTAATTATATAGCGAAGTCCAAACAAATGGAAGAATAATAGAAGTCCAAACAGATGGAAATATCCAAATTAGATACAAGGAAACCCATTGATCCATTAAATTATGTTCATCCTATAGAGACCCCTCCTGATGTAACAACCCCACTAGAATCCCAACTTGAATTAATGCTTAATGTTTATATAATATGTGGCTACGGTCCAGTGTTGTAATATCTGAATTGTATTTCTTTGTTTGAATAATAAAATGTGATGTCGATTGCTAAGGGGACATGGAAATACATGGGGGATGAACTAATCCACAAGATAGGGGATGGTCTAAGAGAATGATAAAGAAGGGGAATTACACATGTATATTAATTCAACCCATTTCCCTAATTTTTTTATTGGTATATGAACCTTCTAATTTTTTATTGAGTGTTCCCAAAGACAATCATTGAATACATGTAAGAGGGTGGGTGATAGAAGTCACATCCCATAGTTATTGGGAAGATGAAGAGATGCATACAATCAGCTAGGAGAAGTGTGTGAGTCAAGAAATCCAAGCCAAAGGGATGAAATTTGTATGGGTTGGGACAACACTTTTACCCATTGAGTTTTTGGTGCATGAAGAGAAAGTAGAAAGAAAGAAAGAGAGTTTGGATCTCAAACAACCATGGAGGGAGAATTCTAGAGCCTGTTGGAGCGTATTTGGAGATAAACTTTGAAGAGTCGGGTTGTCAGGCCTGAAGAGTGAACTATTGTGTGAGTTTCATTGTAACAACAAGTGGTTGTTGTTATTTGCTGGTATTATTTCCTAGCAACAAGTTCCCTTGAGTTCCCAGATGAGAGATTCTTGGTTACCTGTGCCAAAGAGACCTTGATGAATGAATGGGATGTCATAGGGAATGATATCAGTGAAGGGGTACATTCCTTGGGTTGGGAAAGTCAAGAGGAAGAGAGATGGTTGAAAATCAAGATAGTTGTAGGATATTACTAGTGGTTTGTGGGAATTCTATGTTGTGAGTGGACAATGAGTGACCACCCTCTTTTGTGGATTACTAGCCTCAACTCGGGGGTGAATCAATGTTGATATTTGGAATAACAAGTATATGGTTGGGTGGAACATTTGTCCCAAGCAACTAGTTGCAGAAACATTTTTATAAGAAACATTTTTATATTATGTGTTTATTTGTTGTGCAGTAACATTTAGTATAAGAACAATTTTACATCATGTTGTAATGTGCTAATTGTTTCATTTCATATCTATTCAACATGTTGTAGATGCATCTAATTTTTGGTAATAGACAAAAGTTAAATATGGTTGTAATAGTAGCTGATAAGCTATCGGTGTTGGAAAAATACTGAGAGGGGGGGTGAATCAGTATTTTGAGCTATTAACAATTTTTCACTTTTCTTTCACTGAAAAATATTAGTCTACTTTATAGAGACTAGTTATTGTATAT
>JZKD02S1605213.1:475005-491249 GCA_000966675.3 Picea glauca | reverse complement strand
TGGTTGTGCCACCTGTCAGTCGGGATTTCGCATATCACGAAATCGGGATTTTCGTTGCATTGTTTTCTTTGCATGTTGAAACCCCGATCCCCGAAACTCCGATGAAGCCTTCAAGCTTCCACGCGTCCACACGAATAGATGGTCCAGATCTCATTCTCGATTCAATGGCTGAGATTGAATCAGGATTTCGCATATCGCGAAATCAGGATTTTCGTTGCATTGTTTTCTTTGCCTGTTGAAACCCCGATCCCCGAAACTTCGATGGCTTATCGCCCTCGCTTCTTTTGCAGATCTGACGGCTGTCGGGTATCTGCTTCCAATCTGACGGCGCAGATCACTTCTTCTCCACGCCAACAACTGCACTTAACATCTACGCAGTTTCTCCCGATCCAGCAGCTGTCGGGATTTTCGAGTGAGATCCGACGACTCTCAGTCTCTTTCCTGTGCTCCTTGCACGTAAAAGAGCGCTATGCCTCCTGAGCTTATTCTTTTGTTTGTCTGTCATCCTGTAGGACAGGCCAACAATCCTTTGTACATACATGCCATATTTATTGCTATACTTGCCATCAATGACAAGTATATGCTACCTGTTAATCATTTCCAACAATCGGAAATAAATTAGTTAGCAAAAAATTCATTTTTATGAGTATTCTACACCATAATGTTCCTTAGATGGGTTTGGAATGTTACATTATGGTATTAGAGCCTTGGGTTCAAAAATCGTGCTTGTATGGGCCAAAATAGATGTGAATTGGGAAAATTATCTATTGCACATTTTCCTGTGACAGATTTGGAGAAAAAAAGAGAAAAAATAGAGAAAAATCCTTAAATTCCTGAGTAAAATTCGAGTTTTAGTGACTCAAATCTATTTATGAAATATAATGAAGTAAATTTGAATGTTGCAGAGAGGAATTTGACTTGAAAAGGTAAAGATTTTCATTTTAGTGGTCTCCTGTAGCACTGGAAATAAGTTTAGGAATTGATGTTTGAGATCTCGTTTGATATTGAGATTAATGATCGAGATTTGATTTGATAAATTTAAAAATTCATAAAGTTTCGTCCATTTTGAAGGTTGAGCACATAAACGACCAGGATTCAATTTCAGGGGTTGGGAAGTTGAATTGGATTAATTACCCAAATTCACTTGGGTTTTGTTGAATTTTTCTAAGTGTTGGAAAAATGCCAAGAATATCATCGACAGTTGATGGTCGGGGATCAACCATATTCGACGAAGTGTTTTCATTTGCCAAAAAAAATCACTAAAAATCGATGAGTTGGTCGTCGGGTGTCATCCAACTTGGTGAAGTGTCTTTGATCAAAAAAGAGAATTTGTCGATGGGATGATGGTCAGGCATCAAACAAATCAAAGAAGTGTTCATTTTTGTTGATGGTTGATGGGCTAATGGTTAGCTGTGAGATGATTCAGTGATTTGTTTAGGTCATCCAAGATAAACGGTCGATGGTCGATGAAGGAAATATGGTGATGATGTGCCATGCCATGTAAACATCCATATTCCATGCCACATCATCATCCATGTGTCATTTCATGCCAACCAAATTGATACCTCAAGATGATGTGGCATTCCACATCACCCGTTACCACGTCATCATAGAAGTGGTCGATGGTCGACAGTCGGGTCGACCTACTTAACAAGGTGTTACAAGTGGTTTCCAAGGGAAGTGACCGATGACCGATGGGCCGATGGTTGGGAATCAAATGAATTGGTTATGAGTTTCACTCACCAATGAAAATCATCGATGACCAACGAACAATGGTTGGGTTGGACGGTTTAGCGTGGTGTTGTGAATTGTTTTTCAAGGGATTGGATCGATGCCCGATGGTTGGGTCGACATATTGGGAAAAGTGTTATGCACGCCTAAGGGACACTTTCTTGGAAACTTGATCACAAATGACAGTAAGAAACAACAACTTGTTGAGGACACAACACACCTTTCAAAAATTTTCAATTTGAGGGTACCACTTTCTCCTTTTGTCAATTTTTGTATGTTTGTGTGTTTTAGTTTTTTATTACATTTTTATATTATTTAAGTTCTTGCATTATTTTTCATTTTACGCCATGTCTAAATCTTGAGAAAATTACCAAACAAGTAATCTCATATTTGCACAGATAGAGAAAAGAGAAAGTAAGTCTAAAGGTGCTTAAATAACCTAAACTTTGATCCCGACGGTGTTGTGAATTGTTTTTCAAGGGATTGGGTCGATGGACGATGGTTGGGTCGACATATTGGCAAAAGTGTTATGCACGCCTAAGGGAGAATGTTGTGATATCAAAATCATTGGATAACATATCAATGGATCAAAATCCATGTGATTTGATATCGAAGACTCATATTTAAGGGTTTTTAACACAGTAAACAAATCAATTTTAAGTGAAAATTAATGGCTTTTGAAGGTCATTAACTTGCGAGGCGATTTTGAGGCCCTGTGCGACGTTTTTATCCAGTGGAAACCCATAAGTAACAAAGTGTATTGAGGTATGATCCAGGGATGATCTTAGGGGCTAAATTTCGCTCATGGGCTAATTTTCCATGGTTTTTCCAAAAACGAGATTCGCTATTTTAAAAATGATTCTCCCAAATTCTATAGGATAAAACTATTTTACCTTTAAAATCGCCAAAATTTTATAAACACTATATAAAATCCTTAGAAATTTGAATATTTTTACAAAAATATCACCAATCATTTATAGTTGGAATATGAAGGATTGGTAAGATTCGCCAAGGTTTCTACATTTAAAAATAAATTTCCATCCTTAAAATCATCCCTGGTATGATCTATATATTTAGATCAATTAAAATAATTCAGAGAGAACTATCCAATGATCTATTACAGGTGCAAAACATAGTTTGTAAGAGAAAGTTACAACCAAAACAATAAGGATAAAATTTTCGCATCAAATTTGTTCTAGAGGGAATAAATCCTTGCTCAGAAGTTCGTTTGGGTAATATGAATAGTATATGGAAATATTATGAACCATATAAAACAACAATAGAGCCATATTTAGGATCTAGGCATGTAAAAATGTGCAAGATGAAAAAGAAGTCACCTATAGCATACATAGGTAAATTGGGTAAAACAACAAAAAATTATCTAGACCATAACTTTCAACTCATAGCTTGTAATTGAGAAAACAAATAACTGTTGTAAATTTATTGAGGAGTAGAAGACATCGTTCAACCCAAAATTTTGAATAGGGAACTAAAAGTTCTTATAAATTCATAAAACATATTTATGTAGGAGTAAATGACTGGAAATTACAACTTGAAAATGTTGTAACATTTCGCTTAGAACTCAAGTTGAGGCATGAATACAATCGTTGGAAAGATATTTAAGAGGTGAATGCAGCTAGGGAATCATAGTTTGATTTGGTGCATTGTGTCCTTCATAAATTTGGATAAAGAGTAACTTGTATTCTAATTGATGAAATGTTTTATGTTATGCATGTTCTAACAATAATTATTACAAGCACATTTCTTGCAGAATTAGAGGTACACGAAAGAAAATTTGGTTCTTATATGAGGATTGGGTTTATGGATGATTCTCAGGGATATTACGACCATAAGGAAGAGATCATAGGTATGCATGTCAACATGGGCAATGATGAGACATAGTCAAATGGAATAAGGTATAGGCATGATCATGTCACTATGAGAATCCCACATAGGGAAGTGCAGAGCTATAGAGATGACAATGAAAGGATTATGAAGGATCGAGAAGAGATAATTCAAAGTGTAAATATGTTTCATAAGAAAATTCAACAAATACTTTGGAACTAAGAAAACAACTAGTGATAGACACATGTGAGCATTTAGATCCCAAATCAAAATGGATGATCATGGAAATGATAGGCAGTCAAGAACAAGGAGTAGACACCATCATTCTCAAAACAAATCCACTATAAGAACTCATGCAATTCCAGGGGAAGGGAGCAGTCCAAGTGTGTCTCCTATTAGGAGGTAAAGGAGAATACATGAGGAATACATCTTGCAAGCTGAACTCTGGAAAATCAAGACACCAACTTTCAATTGTGAGCACAGGAAAGGGGAAGAGGCTGAGTCCTAGTTGTTGGAAATGAATATTTTTTTCCAGCTACATGATTATTCCTAAAGGGTAGAAACTATAATTTCAACCTACTTCTTTCAAGGAAAGGAAACCATGTGGTAGTATCAGCTTAAGAAAGCCAAGAACCTTGATGACAAGAGGATCTCATGAAGGCAGTTCAAATGATATTTTGAAGAGAATTTTTTTTCCAAGAATTATTAGGAATGGAAGATGAAATATTTCTTTGATCTCATGTTGGGAAGCATGAGACTAGATGAATATGAGAAGAGCTTCTTTTAATTTTTGAAGTAAGTTGACCTCATAAAGGATGAAAAAGTAAACATCCAAAGGTTTCTAAGTAGGTTACCATCCTTCTACTGTGATAAGATTCAATATGATAACCCCAATACCTTGGAGAAAACCATAACGAGAGCAAGACATCTTTATGAGCAAATAAGAGGAAGGCCAATTTTCCAAAAATCTTGGAATGACAAGATGAAGGGTAAAAAGGACAAAAGGAAAAAAGGATTTAAGCCACCCTTTTTAAAGAACAACACCCAAACAAATCAACAAGGTTAGTCAGCCCAAAATGAGCACAAGACTACAGATTCATTTGGGAAAAGGCCAAGGTAGTAGCCTATACAATGTTGGTAATTTGAGGAAAATCACGCATATAAGGACTTCCCTCACAAAGGCAAAAGAATGAGTATTGTCAACAACATTCAAGAGGATGAAATAGTGGAATAAATGGGAGGAAACATGTGAAGGATATATGAGGCCTTGGAAAACAAGAAAGATGAATATCAATTCCCCATGATTAAAGTGGAAGGTAATATTTATAACAATCCCATAGAAATTTTAATTAATTATGGAGCTAGACATAGTTACATAAATGCTAACATTGATGAAATATTTTACTTGCAAAGGAGTAAGCATACCAAATCTATTTTAGTTCAATTATCCACATGAGATAAGAGGAAAATCAATGGGTTGGTTAAATATTGTTCAGTATAAATGAATGGATTCAACACAAAGATAGATGTAAACATCATACCATTAGAGTTCATATTATTGTCTAATTTGCATGGATTGGTTGGAAAAACATCATGTTGTCCTAGACTATTACAACAATACAATAATATGTATTGATGAATAAGGGAAGAAAGGAAAGGTTCAAGGCATTTCAAGATCTGTAGTTATTAGAGAAATTTCAGCTATGCAGTTGAAGAAACGTTTCATAAATGGTTGTTAGTTTTTTGCAGCATATATGGAAGAGGAAACTAGAGATAAAGTGGAAAATATTGAAGACCATCCTATCTTGAAGGATTTTGAAGATGTTTTTAGGGAGATCCCAATATTTCCACCAAAGAGAGACATTGATTTCTCTATTGATTTAGTGTCAGGAGATTCCCTAGTGTCCAAGACACCATACAAAATGGGCATGCTTGAATTGAAAGAGTTTCAGATGCAACTTGAAGAATTTTTAAATAAGGGGTATATAAGCCCAAGTGTGTCACATTGGGGAGCCCCCGTTCTATTTGTAAAGAAGAAATATGGAACCTTAAGGATGTGTATTTATTTTAGACAACTTAATAAGGTCACCATAAAGAACAAATATCCTTTTCCAAGAAATGATGATTTGTTTGATCAGCTGAAAGGTGCATGAATCATTTCAAAGATTAAATTGAGACCAAGTTATCATGAAATGAGGATAAAGGAAGAAGAAATTAGCATGGAAACATTTAGAACAAGGTATGGACATTATAAATTCAGGTTAGTTCCATTTGGACTATCAAATGCCCCAACGTTTTTTATGTGCCTAATGAATGGAGTTCTCAGGGAGTACCTAGAAAAGTTTGTAATTGTGTTCCTAAATGATATACTCATATACTCTAAGTCAGAAGAGGAACATGAAAATCATTTGAGAATGGTTTTGCAATTTTTGAGAGAGAATAAATTGTATGCTAAGCTAAGTAAGTGCATCTTTTACCAAAAGAAGATTGACTACTTGGAGAATATAATTTCAGCAGAGGGGATAACAGTTGATACTAAAAATATAGAATCCATTAGATGATGGCCAATGCCAAGAAATTTGATAGAGGTTAGGTCATCCATGAGTCTTTTAGGTTATTACTGAAGATTCATAAAATGATTCTCAAATATTGCAATCCCAATCACTTCTTTGCAAATGAAGGGAGTGAAATTTGAATGGACTCCAAAGTGTGAAGAGAGATTTTAGTGTTTTAAATACATTTCGACAAGCACACTTTCATTTTGTGCATTGATTCAATCAAGGAAGAGATCGGTGGAGTTCTCAATCAAAAGGATCATGTGATATGTTATGAGTCCAAAAAATTAAAAGAGCGAGAGGAATTACACTACTCATGATCTAGAATTAACAACAATTGTACATGCATTAAAAATGTGGAGACATTACCTTCTGGGGAACAAATTTGAGCTAAGGATATACCATTGTTTTCTAAAGCATTTGTTTGGACAACCAACATTAAATGCTAGACAAACTAGATGGCTAGAATTTCTGAGTGAATACGACTTTGAAATTAAGGATACAAAGGAAAAATAAAATCAAGTGGTCGATGCACTTAGTAGAAGGGCTCATGAAGTGCATGTTCCATCCATCGGTGTGTATATAGCTGATCTAAAATATAAAATTGTTGTAGAAGCAAATTCAAATCAACAATATCTAAAAATAAAAGAAATATTACAATAAGGTAATTTTCAGCAAAAAATTAATTTTTCTGATTTCAAAGAAGATGGAATTCTCATGTACAAAGGAAAAGTATATGTTTCGAATTCTAGTAAATTGAAAAATGCAGTGTTGAAGAAAATCCATAATGTGCCATATGTTGGGAAACCGGGATATTATAAGACAATTGCAGTTGTAAGAAGCCAATAATTTTTTCCGGGAATGAAGATAGAAGTGGTTAATTACATATTCAGATGTCTAGAATGCCATAAAGTGAATACTGATCATAGGCATCCAACAGGGTTGTTGCAGCCATTTCCCATTCCAGAATGGAAGTGGGAAGTTGTGACGGTTGATTTCATTACTAATCAGTCCAAAACTATGAACTAGAATGATTCCATCGTGGTGGTGGTGGATAAATTAACTTAGCCAATGTATTTTATTTCCATGAAGACAAGAAAAAACCCAACAAATATTGCAACAAGTTTCATGAACAAATTTTCCAGGGTACATGGAGTGCGTAAGGAAATAGTTTTAGATAGAGATCCAAAGTTCACATATAATTTTTGGAAAGGTTTGTTCAAGGGATTTGGGACAAATCTAAACATCAATACAATGTATGATCCATAGTCATATGGAAAACACAAAGGACTAACAAGATAATTGAGGACATGCTTAGGATGTATGTGATGGACCAACCATCATAGTGGGAAGATTATATTCACTTAGTGGAATTTTCTTACAATAATGGGTATCAAGCCTCATTGAAAATGAGTCCATTTGAGGCATTGTATGGAAGAAAGTGTAACACACGAGTGAGTTGGGATAATCCATCATACAAATTAATTGTTGGGCCATATTTGTTAAAGGAAATGGAAGAATAGATGGAAAGGATTAAGCATAATTTAAAGGCTGCCAAGGATAGGAGGAAACATTATGTAGGAAAGAATAGAGATTTTAGATATTTTAAAGTGGGATAACACGTGTTCTTAAAAGTGAAGGAGAAAACAAGCTCTCTAAGATTAGGAAGTTGCCTAAAATTGGAAGCAAGATATTGTGGAACTTTTGAAATATTAGAAAAGACAGGGCCAATTGCATACATAATATCATTGCATGCATCCATGAGAGTGCATAATGAATTTCATGTGTCATTATTAAAGAAATATTTGTTTGAACCTAACCACATAAATAATTGGAATGTGATCCAGGTGGAGAAAAAAGGGGATTTCTTGGTGGAACCAATACCCATCCTAGACCAGAAATTCAAAGTGCTCATGAATAAATCCATAGGGATCGTAAATATTCAATGGACCTACTATGGTCCTTAAGATGATATTTGGGAGAATTAAGAAAACATGTGGGAATAATACTCGCAAAGTTTTGTCAATTTTGAAGAAAGAAGAATGCAAGACTCTATCCTGAGAAACTAGAGCTCTGAAACCACATCTTAGAGTCCTATCCATCCACACTTAGGGCCTTGATAAAAGAATGGATCATTCCTTGGGTTATCCATGATAAACATATGGTACATCCCTTCATTTATCTCTATGAAATGAATGGTGCATTCCTTGGGTCAACAAGTTTGGAGGAATGAGCGATTAAGGTTGGAACTATTAATGGATTTGTGAAATTGCAGAATTTATTTTCTAAGTATTGTGATGTAAATTTTCATATATGGATATCGACAGGGTGTCCACTGAGGATGGTGTCAAATTGTATGGAAGGGGAAATGTAAAATCTCCATTATAATCCATAGTTTAATTAATTCTTAATGTGTATATAATATGTATCTATGACCAAGCGATGTAATATGAAAATTGTATTTCTATGTTTTAATAATAAAATGTGATTCCAGCTACTAAGGAGACATGGAAAGAGATGGGGGATAAACTAATCCACAAGAGAGGGAAGGTCTAAGAGAATGGTCAAGAGGGAGAATTATCCATGTATATAAATTAAACGCATTTTCCCAAATTTGTTATTGGTATATGAACCTTCTTTTTTTGATTGAGTGTTCCCAAAGCCAATCATTGAATACATGTAAGAGTGTGGGTGTGAGAGGTCACATCCCACAATTATTGAAAACATGGGGGGTTAAGTAAAATCATCTTGGGGAAGTGTGTGAGTCAATAAAGGCGAGCCAAAGGGAGGAAATTCGTATGGGTTCGGACAACCATTTTACACATTAAGTTTTTGGTGCATGAAGAGCAAGTAGAGAGCAATACAACGAGCTTGAAGCTAGAAAAACCACAAAGGATGAATTCTAGAGAATACTGAAGTGTACTTGGAATGTTTTGGAGGTGAATATTGAAGAGACAGGTTTTCATGCCTGAAGAGTGAACTCCTATGTGAGTTGCACGCTAACAACAAGTAGTTTTTATTGTTTATTGGTAGTTTTTCCTAGCAACAAGTTTCCTTGATTTCCCGGTTGAGATATTCCTCATTACCTACGCCAAAGAGAACCTGTTAAATGAATGGGAAACCCAATGGAATGATATCAATGAAGGGGTACATTCCTTGGGTTGGGTAGGTCAAGAGGAAGAGACCTGGTGGAAAATCATGATAACTATAAGATAATACCAATGGGTTGTGGGAATTATGAGCTATGAGTGGACAATGAGAGGCCACCCTCTTTTGTTGATTACTAGCCTCAAATTTGGGGTGACTTGTTGTTGAGATTTGGAACAAAAATTATATGGTTGGGTGGAGTGTATGTCCGAAGCAATTGGATTCACAAAATTTTTTATAAGATAAGTTTTTTATCTTGTTGTTGTGTTATATTATGTGTTTATTTGTTGTACACCAACTCTAATTATGAGAAATAAATTATATGTTGATGTAATTTGTTGTTAGTTGGGTTTCACATCTATTTTAGCATGTTATATATGCATCTGATTTATAGTAAAAGACAACAATTAAATATCTTTGTAATGGTAGTTGATAAGCTACATGAAATAAATTAGTTAGAAATAATTTCATTTTTATGAGTATTCTGCACTATAATGTTCCTTAGTTGGGTTAGGGACATTACACATAAGGGAATAATTGATTTAATTAAGGATAAGTGGGAGGATGTAGTAAAGGTCAAAGTCCCATTAGGAAATGAAGAGGATTCAGATGTTGTAGAAACATCTCAGGACACCAGTATTGAAGAGAAAACTCAGAATTCTTTCAAGGGAAAAAACTGAGGATTCTTTCAAGGGAATATCATTTGAACACATAGAGAAATTGGTTGTAGACCTCACTAAGACTGAAACCAATAAGGAACAATAATTATTTGGTGAAACTCATGTTCTAGAGAAGAAATAGGAACTTAGTGACATGTCCAAATGTTGAAAAGAACAAGAAGAAACCACACTTAAAACTGTTGAAGAGGCACAAACCCCAATTCAAACCACAGTTGGGAAAAATGTTGTGACATATGTAGTCAAGGTACCTAACATGGATTAAAAATAGGGAAAGTATGTTGTAGACAAGAAAAGTAATCTGTGACATCCTCCTCGTTACGACAACAACTCTGATAACAGGTGCAATTTTTATTTTTTTTAAGGTGTGTGCGCGCGTGTAAAAAGGAAACATACACTCTTGACTCACGTCGCCACCCGACGACTAACAAGATGCAACCACGATGATCACAACAAGAAGACATAATGCGCACAAGAAGTAGCTGCAAACATTAAAAGACATACTGTGTTATGTACAGTACGAACACAGATGGAAGAATCCATAGTAGTAGATTTTACTATTTCTGCACAGGAAAGCAGGGCGTTTAATATTAGTTCTCTGCTCCGGAGAGAGAGAATGTGAGATAGCCTCCTGCCCGACTGCTCAGGCAGAAACTAGTAATCTCTTTCAGGAGGTCGCAGTGGTGGGAACTCTGCCTTCAAAGAGACCGAGACTACTGATACGACCTTAGAGGTGTGTCACAAGACTGGAAACCCTGCCTTTAAAGGGCCCAAGACTCTTGATACGACACTGGATTCTTTACGCAGAAAATAATCATACACATAGACTTATATACAGAGTGACTAGCTTTATCAAATCAAAGAGTCTGATATCATACAACTGTGAGTTTGGACAATTCGAATTATAGTACTAACCATGAAATTAATTAACAATCTCAATACATCCTATATGTTACATATACCATAAAATTACAATAACAGTACAATAAGACAACAACATCTTCACATTATATGGCCATAACAGTGCAAATAAAAAGAGTATTTAAAATTTCACTTTATGTTATCTAACACTAACATTGCATTTTACTACTAGAATAAAATAAGTTATCCCATCTAAGTTAAATAAATAAGACTAGCTAAACAAGAAGATTTCTATTTTTTACTAGAGGAGTAATCCCTCGTTTCCTTCTAAATTTCTAAATGCACCACTCCTTGAATAAAATAAGGTATCCCATCTAAGTTAAATAAATAAGACTAGCTAAACAAGAATATTTCTTTTTTTTACTAGAGGAGTAATCCCTCGTTGCCTTCTAAATTTCTAAATGCACCACTCCTTGAACCTTATGAAAAATAAAATATCCTTTCAATAATAACCTATCTTTTAGAAATCTAAAGGCATAGATTACCTTGAAATTATAACCTCTAACTTGTGTATCATTAATTCAAGGTTGTCAGAATTATAATCATTACACTCATTCACATTATTAAGTTGGTGCCTTGTTGATCTACAACCAGAAAACTATTATAAAGTAAATACATCCACCATTTCAAACGATATTGCCAACAACCCAATCCAGTAACGAATTACCCAATCACATTTCCAGAACAATCACAGTACACCCTTACAACACAAAAGTGTCAGAGGGGGATTCTTCAGTAACAAAGTTACAAGGCAGATTTCCAAAATGAATTTTCCGATCTAAATTTACAAAAGCATAAGCCCATACAACTATTTCCAGAATGGATTCTCAGATCTAATTTTACAAAAACAAAAATGCCCATACAACTATTGCCAGAATGAATTCTCAAATCTAAATTTACGAAAACGAAAATGCCCAGAATGAATTCTCAGATCAAAATTTACAAAAACGAAAATGCCCATACAACTATTGCCAGAACAAATTCTCAGATCTAAATTTACAAAAACGAAAATGCCCAGAATGAATTCTCAGATCTAATTTTACAAAAACGAAAATGCCCATACATCTATTGCCAGAACAAATTCTCATATCTAAATTTTACAAGACGAAATGCCAATACACTCATTGCCAGAATGAATTCTCAGAACAAATTTTACAAAATGAAAATGCAACTACACTCATTGCCAGAACAAATTCTCAGAACTAAATTTTACCCAACGAAATGCCAATACACTCATTGCCAAAACGAATTCTCAGAACTATTTTACAAAACGAAAATGCCAATACACTGATAGCCATATTTAAAAATGCCCCCAGTCAGATATAAACGCCCACAGACATATATAAATGCCCACATTAAAACAAACGCCCACAGTCATATATAAAAACGCCCACCATAATTTATAAATTCCTACAACAATACAAAATGCCCACAGTAATATATAAATGCCCCCATCATTACAAACTCCCATAGCCATATATAAAAACGCCCACCATAATTTATAAATTCCTACAACAATACAAAATGCCCACAGTAATATATAAATGCCCCCATCATTACAAACACCCATAGCCATATATAAAAACACCCACGATAATTTATAAATGCCTACAGCAATACAAAATGCCCACAGTAGTGTATAAACGCCCCCATCAATACAAACGCCCATAGCCATATATAAAAACGGCCACGATAATTTATAAATGCCTACAACAATACAAAATGCCCACAGTAGTGTATAAACGCCCCCATCATTACAAACGCTCATAGCCATATATAAAAACGCCCACCGTAATTTATAAATGCCTACAACAATACAAAATGCCCACAGTAGTGTATAAATGCCCCCATCATTACAAACGCCCATAGCCATATATAAAAACCCAGAGTGATATATAAAACACAGTCATAAAATCTCTTTTATCCCAACCTACATGCAACAACAGAGTAAGAAGAAATATTTATAACCGTAACACAATTTCAATCGCTGAAGAACAAGGCAAGAAAACCAATCGATCCAACGAGTATCCAAGAAGATTGAAGTTAAATATTTTTCATCTCACAATGCCAATACAAAAATTTTGATAACAATAAGAGAGGGCCAATGTCCTAATACCTTCTATCATGCAAATGAAAAACATACCATTTCCTTAACTCCCGCCTCGAATGATGACCGCGTGTTCTGTACCACTCCTGCTCCGTGCCGCTCCCCTCGCTGACCGTCGAGACTACACCGGTACCTCCCAGCCAATCGCTAGGGGTACTCTGCTTCCGCCTTAGCCCCCTGAGCCGCAAAGGGGCCACACACAATCCATATGGTCCATCTAGCTTTCCAACTCGCCTCGCAAGGCCGAGCTACCACTCCTATCCAAGCTAGAAAATCCCAACTCTCCACAAGTAATTAGTCAAGTCACAATTACGGCAGCGTAACGTTATGCTAACAATCGATCCCCTTCTTCCTCATCTTCCCTTTCTTTTATAGAGTTTTTCCAACCTCCAACTTTCCCTAAATCACATTTTAATTAATTTTTAATAAAAATATTCTAATATTCTCCTTCGCACAAGTGTTGTCCATCCCCCTCTCTCCTCAAATAATTATTTTCTTTAAATTATTAAATTACTCATTTCTCTCACCCACCTAGAGTTGCTCCTAAATTTCCTCCTAGGTGTTCCTATATCCCCTTACATGTTTTAAATAATTTCCCTAAAAATGAAGTTGCTAAATTAGCTCAAATTAGAAGGTTCTTAATTGCAGWTTCCTTACTATGTTGACCTYGCTTTTTACCATAAGTTCCCAACTTTCCTTAATTATGTTTCCTCCATTACTTAGTTTCCTAATTCTTATTATTCCCTTCTTTCCCCTTTTTATTAGAGCCAAAATGGCAGTTGCACTATTTACTCTTTTTCCTTTATTATTAATTTAAAACCTTTTTATACTTACACAAGTTAAATAATTTATTTCCTCTTTACAATTTAAAACCAAGGATTTTAATTAAATTATTCCTCTCTTCATTTTACCCACTAAGTTTAAGAAGACTAAAATTATTACTTAAGTGGGTTTTAGTTTATATCTTTATTTTTTTATTTTTTTAGGGTCTTTTTCTTAAGGCTTAACAAAATTTTACCCTAGAGAAGTTTTAGACTTAGGTTTAGATTCTGAACTAGGCGACAATTATTTAGGGAAGTCGTTTTAAGAATTTATTAAGGTGTTAAAAGTCTTAGGGCCATCTAGGTTTGTTCCTTCCTCAACATCAATGCGACGTGCCCTTCAGGATGAACCACGTTCTCCAAGGGTGCCACTTGCCTCGGTTGTTTCTTTTGCGCGATGTTCCCTTCAGGATGCACCACATGCTCCAAGGGTGCCACTCGCCAACTTGTGTTTCTTTCACGCAACGTTGCCTTCAGGATGCACCACATGCTCCAAGGGTGCCACTCGCCAACTTGACTGATTGGTAGACATATATAACCTCTGGAGTCAACACTCCGCCAAGTGAACTTGTGGGAGACTAAGGGCTCTAAGGAATAAGGCCCCCGCCTTATTGTGTGCCCCTTAGAATCATCGTGAGCGATTGTCGTAGTCTTCCCTCATGGCATCGTGGATCCTCTCGAACTAGGTAATCGTTAATCTACAGTTCGAGCCATGGCGGGAGTGCTAGTAGGCTGTGGCAGGGCTGCTATCCACACCTCTCCCTCAACCTCTCTATAAATCATGTGTGTCCCCTTTACTTCATATGTGAGTCTGGTCGGCAAGCTATTGTCAGCCTGCATCATCAACAATCATGTCAGAACATGTCCACATCATATCATCAAATCAATGAAATATCACAGTAATTAAATCAACCCAAATAACACACTCCCTAACTCAATCCAGAGTCCAAGGGGTTCCACCGATTGCTCTGCATCCTCAAGGTTCAAAACCCTGCACACTCAATAAAACTTAGTCAATAGCACCTGTCTACATCCAAGCAGTAAATCATCATGTCATCTATCATAACGCATCATAATTAGGGATAAATGTTTTAACATCATAAAAGTCCATATCACTTGCGAGCAAGTGTCCTCAAAGAATAGGTTTTCTCAGTGCGCCAGAGTGGGATGTTACATAATCATCCATGTCGAGAGGAAACTACAACCTCCATATAAGGATAAGATGATAAGAAGATAGATATATCATTCCAGCAAACCGAGTAATCAAGCAATGATCAGAAATAAGAAAAGGATGTTGAGGTAGTAAAGAGGTCAAAATAAATTATAGATAAAGGTAAGGCGCATCTTATTGAACATTTCCATACACTAGGGACTCTAGACAATATTTTGGCATGGGGTGATCGACTAATTCCTGAATGATTTGATGAGCTGGTCGACGGAGAATCCATTTCCTATGAAAAACAATCACTTGTGAAGAGAATGCAAAGAAAAAGAAAAATGATAGTAGATAGTTTTGTATTGATAACATCATACTATTGGAAGATTGGTTGTTGTCATTGATGTCAACCCTAGTCATGGGTTTTGGACTGCAATATTGATAAAGGTATTTGGAAATGAAGGACAATGCACATGCATATAGAACACCCATGAATGGATAATATACATCATGCTGTTTCTGGTGGTATGTGTCACCTCACGTGGATCCTCATGGTTGAGGAGAAATGAATTTTTGAAGATGACAAAGTGAATTGAACATGTAGGCCCTGAAGATAATTAAAGAAAAGAATTACAAAATATGAAAGTGTTAGGTCGGCCCTAATGTTAAAATGAAGTGACATAAATGGTATAAATAAACATCATTATACATTCATTTGATACAAGTCAAATTTCAGATGGAATAAGAAGTAAAAGAAGGCCGGATTTCAAGGGAGGATGAAGTCTTTTGGTGATGTGTTCTAAGGTATGTTATTTTCAGGTCATCTTACCATTTTTGCTATATTTTTTTTTCTAGAATGATTATTATGGTGAAATCACTATGGTATTGAGAAGACATATCAAGGTACCTCTGATAAAAGTTTCATCTCTTGATTCGCTACAATTATGGAGATACACTCTGTGGAAGATACGGTTTGTGACCAGTCTTGAAGCTAGTCAATAAACATGTGTTCTAGGTAAAACAGTCATAACTTCTTCATACATAATCCAAATGAAGTGGGAACACTTCCATTGGAAAGAGTATATACTTTAGTTTCTTGTGTGTGAGTTTTAGAATCATATGTTAAATATTGAGCGCGAGGCATGCTGTAGAAGTTGGGTCTTCTGAACAGACCAGAATTGAATAAAGTCTACCATTATTTCTATAACCTCTTTTTGGGGAGGATTCAAGGAGTGAAAATTGGAGGATTTTTAGAGAATACATTGAGTAATATTATCTATAGGA
>JZKD02S1605213.1:452610-469653 GCA_000966675.3 Picea glauca | reverse complement strand
TGTTTATTAATATTTTAGGTATGAAAAAAACTGGAAAAAAAAATGCACCAAATTAAATAAAAAACAAAAATGCAATCTATGAAATAAAAACATAAGGAAATGTAATAAAAAAACAAGTGGTACCATAAAATCCAGAAATTTTAAAGGGTGCGTTGTGTACTCAAAAGAGGGTTTTGCAACAATTTCATCTAGTCATCAAGTATAATAAGGGAAGCACTAATAAGTTGGTAGAAATCCTTTCAAGGACACCCATATCCAAAATTACAACTTTGGGAATTCTTATGCACGTGGAACCTTTTAGCCATTATGCATAGAAAGATGCATACACAAAAGATGAGGACTTCAAAGAGGTGTTTCAACAACTACATGCCAAATTCATGTAGTATAAGGTGACAACAAGGATAAATGTCATCTCTAGAATGGGTTACTCTAAAATCTACACAAGATCTATGTTCCTAAAGGTAAAATATTGCAACTTATTAGAGACGCTCACACCTCCAATGTTGTAGGAAATTTTGGTATTTTGAAAATGGTTGGCCTAGAATGCAAGAAGATGTATCTTGATTATTTGAGGATGAATACCTTTTTGTACTAGAAAGATGAAAAATATAAAGAAAGGTCTATGCCATCCCTTACCTATACTCAGTTAACCTTACGAAATTATTTACATGGATTTTGTATGTGGTTTGATAACAACTAGGGAGGAACATGACTATCTTTTTTTGGTACTTGATAGGTTCTACAATATGTGCATTCTTATGCATTGTATAAATATCATCAGAGGGAAATAAGAAACACACATGTTCTTTGAATAGGTTTTGGTGCACTTTGGGATACCAAGGAGCATCGTCTCAGACAAGGATACCCGATTTCTCACTGTCTTTTGGACTACACTTTAGGAGAATATGGACACAAAGTTGAAGATATCTACAAAATTCCATCCATAGACAGATGGGTAGATAAAAATATTCAACATGATTCTTGTATATATTTTGAGGGGTTATAATCAAAAGCATCCAAAAACAATATTACCAACTTAACAAGAACCATGACCTCAACACGAGAAATCTAGCCTTTGAAACCCATATGTTTTCATAAAAATCCACAAAATTAACCCTCAAATCAAAAAATGGTGCTATCAGTAGAACCCTTTTTTTAGGTTAAAACTACGAATTTTTTCAAGCATGGCCTAAAACATGCATATAGTTGCTTCGAAAAACCTTAAAATCAACACCTAAATCAAAGAATGGTGCTACCGAAAGAAAAATGTTTTTTTCTAAACGTTAAAATTATACCTCATTTCAAACCTTATCCTAGTGCGATAAGTACCATTGCAACCAAAACCTAAAAATTAACACATTTTTGAAAGTGGTGTAAAACATTATCACTACTATAAACCAAATCGTAAAATCAACCCTTAAATAATTACCTTTTTAAGGTTAGTTTATCACTCCAACCACAAGATAATAAATAATGGCATGCAAATATCACCATTTTAGATGTCAACATTCAACATAACTTCAAAATATTTTTTTATTTTAAATAAACAAGTCTATACAAACTACATTTAATGAAACATAAATTATTTCGTCACATTTCATATTCAAAACAAAAGAGCTAAGAAATTTTGTTATATATTCTCCATAATAAAAACATATAATTCATAAAACATATAAATGATTCATAACTTCATGTAAGCTCATATGTAACTGAGAACACTTATTTTTGGTTACCATACAAACATCATATTGATAAAAATCACATACAATATTTCATACACTTAATCAAATTCATCCATTGATTCTGACACACCATCATAATCTACATTGTCTTCATATGAATGATTGGAAGAAGATGTAGATTCAATCCATATTATTCTCTATTATCAATCGGTGCACCATCTGACTCTGCATGTATGCACAACATTTCATATGTCAAAAGGCTCTTTGATCCACGACTAGGTTCAAGAGAATCCCACCTTGCACTTATCTCTTGTGGCAACAACCTCTTGATAATCTTTATGGTCCTAGAGAAAAGAGTTCCTCTCTTTGTAAAATTTAAGTCATAGATAAGTATGTCAACATCCTCTAATTTTAAGAGGTCAGTGAGATGACGATTTATATTTTGACCCTTTATTTTTCTCTTTCTATTGTTTTGTTTCTCAACCACCATCTCTTTCTTGTACACACCATTGAAAGGGTGTGTACTTGTTTCATACCAATGCACTTAAATTGATATAACATCTTCATTTTATTTATCGATCCTTATAACTTTTCCAATCCAAAATGGATAACCATGTGGATCTTCAGTCGCTAAGACTGCAATCATGCAACCATGTTTAATATCTTGTGTTGAACCCCTGTAAATATTTTCCATGGCTTCAAATTATTCACATGATCTTCTAGAACCAATATACATTTCTCTTTCTTCTACCTATGAAAACTCAATAACAACTTCAGATTCCTATTCTTCAACAATGTTTGTTTCTTCAGATACATTTGACCGATTTTGTGGCCAAATAAATGGAGTCTTCAAAAACGCATCTTCATTTGTTGAGTTTTAAATTATGTCATTTTTTTCATTGAAAAAAGACTCCCACCAAACATAATCAGAAACATCAAACTACTTATATGTATATTTAATGGACTTTTTTTATTTCCTCCAAGCATTCATAATAATCTACATCTCTATTACTGCTTCATGCATTACGGATTTCAACAACGGATTATAATAACATTAACTTTGATGCAAATATTGGACGATATGGAATGAAATTAATAAATGCCAAACCTAATGAAGGCCCCCATTCTATAGTAGTTGAATACTTCTTTCTCCATATAAGTGTTTTCCCATCAACTTTTTTCAAGAAAAATTGATGTTGGAAGCTAATGTCATTAAGCTGATCAATACATTTTTCTTCACCATATGATCATTGGATAAATCTTCACGTGTCAAAAAGTTCTAATATGTGAAAAATAGGCTCTGGAATGTATCATTTCTTAATACATTCAATTAATGATGGTAGGATTCCAACATTTTCCCTCTTCAATGTTACTGAAAAATGATTGAACATTTAATCAATATGATCATGTGTGTGTCCAACAAGAAGGAAACCAATTTTAACCTTTTGAACGATTACCAATTCAACAAGCATGATGAGATATCCAAAGACAATTTGATTTTTGTTTTCATGACTAAAGTTATCCAACTGCAGATATATAACTTGAGGAAGATTACCAGACCAGTGATTGATTACATGATGAATTATGGTGATGGTCAAATTTACATCATTATGAATATTTGGAGCTATGAAGTAAACCCTTGGACACATTGTTCCATTAAAAACCATATAACCAACCAAGTGAAACTGAATGAAATTTGCTTCGTGTAAATGTTTTGGTGTACGAACAAAATTTGCTAGAAGTGTTTTTTTTCTGGTCCATGCCATCAATTATCATACCCATATATTTATCTAGAGCATCATAACACTTATTTCTATGTTTGTACAACTTTTTCCTTTCACTTGATTGTTGATTCCTGTGTTCTTGGAGTACTTTGACTATAGAATATGCACATGAAAAAAAATGAAAATATTAATGATATGTTTTCATAGTTGATAACTATTGAATTTAAACAAAAACAAATTGTAAATATATACCTCTTTCTGCCCATTCATATTTATCTCTTCTTTATTTAAGAGAATCACATATACTACAAATCTCCATCCTTGACTTCTTAGGAATACAGACATTGTTAAATTGTCTCTTCCATACTCTTGTAAAATATGCATTTGAAATAAAATTGTGATTTCCTTTAACACTTTCAACATATTCTTTGTATAACTTGTATATTTCATTCCTTGAGAAATTATCTGGAATATGTATTGTCTCTCTACATGGCATAGACTCTCCATGTTTGGAAAATAAGTCTCACATACATGCCAATGTAGTTTTTGTTAATGGGGAAATATCTTGTCCGTGATGTACCTTTGAATAAAATGTAGGATCTTTTTCCAATCTTGTTTGGATCCTTGATAGACAAAGATTACCAATTGAGTGGATTGTTTTGAAATCCTTTCTGCAAAGTAAAATATTACCAATGTAATAATAATATCCTATATTCATAGATATCATACACCCCACTAAATATGAATTTTTCATGCTCTTATTCATTGACAAATAATTCTTTCTTTTCTTCAAGGCATACATGTAGTCTATAATTTTCAAACAATTCTTATGACAACAATCACTAGAAATCAAATCGTCGATGGAAAATGATTTAGTGAGAAATTATTTCTTGGAACTTGTATAACTAGAATTATTTATATTGATATAAAAAGGTCTAGTCCTCATCCTGGACACAATATTTCTTTGCAATGTCTCTATTATTTGAACATCATCACTAGGAGGAATATCATTCTCACTATAATCATACATAGAATCCTAAGGAGACTGAACAAAAGATTTCTCATCACCTTGATTTGTTTCACATGAATGATTTAGAACATGGTCTCCATTCCTAGGTCCATCATCATATTCATTGGTAATCTCGTTGAGAAGAGAAATATCAAGATCTTCATCAAAAACACAATCACCTGCAAGAAAATGTCCACATTCGACATAGTCATCTTCACTAATTTTGAAATCTCCGATTGAGGGAAATTCTACATCATCCTCATTACTACCCTCAAAATGCTGACCTAGAGGAAAATATTCAACATTCTCATTAGTGCCTTAGAAATAATCACTTGGAGGAAACTCTTCATCATATTCATTGGAACCTTTGATTTCTCCTGTTGTGTCAGTACCTTCAAAATCCTCACTTGGAGGAAACTTTTCATCATCCTCATTAGTCCCTTCAAAATCCTCACTTGGAGGAAAATATTCACCATCCTCATTAGTCCCTTCAAAATCCTCACTTGGAGGAATATATTATTCTTCCTCATCTATACCTTCAAAATCATCACTGAATCTCCATTATCCTTATTTGTTCTTTGAAAATCCTCACTAGGACGAATATTTTCATCCTCCTCATTAGTACCTTCAAAATTCTCACTTGGAGGAAAATCTTCATCATCCTCTCTAGTACCTTGATAATCCTCACTCAGAGGGAAATTTTCATTATCTCCATCAGTACCTGCAAAATCCTCACTTGGAGGAAAATATTAATCTCTCTCTTTACTCCCTTGAAAATCCTCACTTATAGGAAAATATTCATCATCTTCTTTGCTTGAAAATATTCACTTGGAGGAAAATCTTCATCATCCCCATCAGTACTATCAAAATCCTCACTTGGAGGAAAATATTCATCACCATCATTAGTACCTTGGAAATCCTCACTTAGAGGAAAATATTCATCATCCTTCTCACCATATTCCTCCCCTTCATCATTCGTTCCTTCAAGGTCTTCAGAATGACGACTTTCCCAATCAATATGCTCAATATCATTGCTTGTACTATGATAAAAGTTATCACTAGGTGAAACATATGACTCCTCATTTACATTAAAAGTATTCCAACCACATTTGTCAATATCCAAAGAGGAGGCATGTGAACAAGATGTTGATGCTCAAGAAATAAAATCCTCTCTATATGATGAATCCATCACTACTCACTACAAACATACAATGGTGAAAATGCCCACTCTCCCAATGGCATTCTTATAGCTTGTGGAATGAAAATTTCCCTCCAAATTTTCCCCAAAATTTTTCCCCCAATTTTTCCCTCTCAAAATTTCCCTCCAACTTTTTTCCAAAATGTTTTCCCCAAAATTTTCCCTCCAAATATTTCCCAAAATTTTTTCCTCCCAAATTTTTTCAAAAAATTCCCCTCTCAATTTTCCCCAACATATTCCCCCTAAAGATTTCTCTTTAATATTTTACCTTGAATATTAAATAATTCTTACTCTATTAATTCATCATAAATTAATTAATTACATTATGTTTTATCCTTTTTAATTTATCCCACATTGATTAAACATATAGATGGTTTATATAATATTTGATATATATACATAATATCCTTCTATTTTATTTATCCCATATGCACTAAAAAAACTAACAAGTTGTACAGTACTTGGTATATATACACACTCTTGTTTTGGTTTTTTACATTGCATCAACTAATGGGCAATGTTTGTTGAATATTTTGGAGCAATCTGACAACATTTGTTGAATATTTTGAAGCAATCATGGAAAGTTTGTTAAATAATTTGAAGTAAGCTACAAGGGATAAACATCAAGGAAATTCAACAAGGAGAGACTACACATTTCAAAGGTCATTTCAAAACAAATTAAACTTTGTATCTATGTAAAACATTGAAAACCTTAAATTTCGCGTGATTTTTTATATTTTGTTTGAAATAGATCATGAATTTTCAATTTTTTTATATATTTTGAAATATATTTTAGCAAAATTTATCACATTTTAAGTCTAAAAAATGATGAAACCCTCCTAAATTTACTATACTTCAAACCTAAAATTGTGTTTTTTGCTTTTCGCTCACTCGGATGATGTAGAGCGATGTCGACCATCACCCCCAACATCCGTGTGGCCAAGTCCAGCCATGGATTTGGCCATGCGGGCGTTGGGGGCGATGCCCGACATCACCCTCCCCGGGCTAGTTGACGAACTGTCCAACGTTTAATTTAATTTTTTTTAATTTAAATTTAAAATTTAAAATATTTTTTGTTTTGTTTTAATATAAAGTTTTTTATATAACTGTTTTAGTAAAATTTTTAAATTTTTTTTTTGGGGTTTTGTTTTAATTTTTTTCTTTCAATACATTTTTTTTATATAAAATTAAAACTTTCACTTTTAAAGTTTAATATTTTTATAAAATTTGTTTATTTAAAAAAAAAAATTGTTTATGTTTTTTTTATCTAAAAGTATTTTTTTTTTAATTGTCTTTTTTTTCTTTGAATGTTTTTCATGTGTAATTCTATTGTTTTTGTTTTCTTATCTGTTTTTTTGCGTTTTTTTTTTAAGTGTTTTGGGTTTTGATTTTTTGTATATGATCTTTGCTTTAGTATTTTTTTTTTCTGTGTTTTTTTTTCTTTAATTTTATGTCTTAGAAAAGGTAAGGTTTTAGATAATTTTAATTTAACTTTAGTTTTTTTCCATGAACAAAATATATTTTATTTTTTCCCTGAATAATTTGTGTTTTCTTGTTTTTTATATAGTACAAATGGCAGGGAAGAAAATCTATGTGAATATATTTGGGACAAGACCTGTAGTAATGGCATCCAAAAGCGCAGTTAAGATCTCCATGAATGCTAGGAAAAAAAAATTCTAGCCCAACAAATGAGTTTACGAGAGAAATGAAGAATGTTAGAGAGTGGAAAATTGTGAATGGCGAAAGTAGAATGGAGCATTCTTGGTATCTTAAAGAGAAACAAACAACCAATGGAGAACAAATAATTTTGTATTGTGATGAATTTTAACATGTCCAAGCAAGCTATCATTCACTTGGAATGTTATGAGATATATGTTTGGTGCCAAGAACATATATTGTTTATGCATTGGTGAAACAATCAAAGACATATCTCAAGATTAGATATTGTTTGAATATGAGAAATTATAAAAAGGAAGAAAATTTCACAGACTTATGTGCAATGATCATGACAGAGATTGAGATGGGAAATGTAAGTTGCCTATTCTTATTTTTGTAGCATGTATTATTATAAGTTTCATGATGATTTCTAAATATTATTTAACAATGGAAATGACATTTTTATTTTTACAGTATTTTTCTAGGCGCCTTTCAGAGATGTTAGTGGGGATTTATTCTACGAGAGAAATATCATGGAAGTCATCAGTTTCTTTCATATCGTTAATGCATAGGAAGGAAGGAAAAAGAAACAAAGAGTAATGGATGTTGAATATGTAACATAAAACAGAGAAGAACAACAAAGAAGAAATAAAAGTCATCATTCTAGAAAGGACAAGAGGGTTAAATTTGAAGATATGGAAACTCCAGATGAAGATGTCACTGAGATTAATGCCAATGTGGTTACCTATATTCCTCAAAATAAAACTAAACAACATAAGCACAAAAGAGTTATGGCCAATGATGATTTCATTCCTAGTGATTATGAAGAGATTGTTGAGTAAGACGAAACTCATTTAAATCATAAAAAGAGGAAAGAAAAGGTTGTTGATGAAGAAGAATTGATAGTTACCTTTGAATATCATGATGGAATTCCTAAAGATAGAAGAGAAATAATAACACGTGGTGCTGATCTAGACGATAGTATTATAAAAAAAAACACAAAATACCATTCGAGAATGACTAAGGAGGAACAATTTGGTTGATGATGACCACACATTTATATTGAATGTAAAGTAGCTATATAAACCGACAGAAGGTAAAGAAAAATACCAAATCATAAAACCACATTAGTTGCATATCCAAAACTTAAAAGCATTGATTAGGAACAATCTGTATGCACATGTGGTTGAATACTTAGTTCTTGTTGAACCAATGGAAGTTCATACCAAGGATGGATTTGATAGGTCAAAATGTTTTCAGTATAAATATTATGTGATTGGAGGAAATAATTATGTAGAGGCTTGCAGAGAATTGATGCAAGAGTATCCTAATAATCCTCTCTTTGAGACAATAAAATGTGTAATTTATGTTGGTTTAATAGATGGAGAAGAAAATTTATTGGCATGGGATCATAACATAGATAATGAATACAGGATGTCCACGAATTTCATTCAAAAAATGAGATTTATCCATAATGATTTTTATGTAATATGTGGCGGGGATAGATCAAACGTTGATGCAAAGTTTAGGAAGGAATATTGTATGGAAATAAGATTCCCTATTGATGAGGAAAGTGTAAAAGTAAAAAAATTGCAAAGGAAGTGAGACATTCAGAGCCGTGGATAGTTATTTCCAATTGGGATTTAAAACTGGCCAGATATGGGATTTGGTAGATGAGATATTCAACCTATGGGAAAATATTAGTATTAAAAATTAAAAGGTTAGGAAGTATAAACCCTTAATAGGTAGCACAAGTAAGACATGTCCTGAAATAAAAAACCTACCTGGTGATATGACTATAACACCTTGTAGAACAATGCAAGGAATGAAGGATTAGAAACTTGACATAGCTATATTATCACATGTAAGGTTAGGTGAATTATCAATGAAGGAAATGTGTGATGAATTTAAAAAGTAAGTTTGTTGATTTATTTCTTATTTATGTTATGACTAAAAATTTAATTGTTTCTATATAACATAAGCATGTATTCTATTCTATATATGATTATAACATTAACTTTTTTTTATTTAGTCACACGGTTTATATCAGAATACAATAGGAAATGGTTAATATGTTGAATGAGTAGAGTTGGGAGGATGTTAGACTCAACTATGTAGATGCAAGCTCTTCAACAACATTGAGTCAATTTTTTGTTCCATTCAAAAAGGTATGTTGATTTATTACATTCATTTTAATCATTTGTAAGTTAATTTATTTTTATTTTATTAGTTATACACTACTACATATGACCAAAGTTTCCATGGTTTTTCATTTCTATTGCCACACATATTCGTCGCACTTTCCACAGAGGAAAAGACTATTTTTCATTGAAATTTTTTCATCGCTATATCCACGCACCAGGTATTCGTGGAAATAATGACGAAATATGGTTGCCACATGTAAACATCTTAAAGATAGGTTTACATTAAAATTTGTGGAAATAACGATGAAACATCGTGGCAATAGGGACAAAAAAGCATGCCAAAGTAAAAAACTCACCAATAAATTGCAACACAAATGGCATACTTATGATGAAAAAGCGTGGAAAGTTGCAATGAAAAATCATGGCAATAACGATGAAACATTGCGACAGAGAACAAAACCACCAACAACTTATGATGCAGATGCCATACTTGTGACAAAAAATCATTAAAAGTTGCGACGAAAAATTGGGGTAGAGTAAAAAACTCATCAATGGTTTGCGATGAACTTACGTCACTATTTCCACACCTTCTGTAGGTTAAAAAAAAAAAGTAAGTATAGCTTGATCATATAATCCCGAGGAATGAACCTGTGTATTTACAATCCTTCTCATTTATGAGCGTGTTCATGGTGGTATCTAGTATCAAGAAATCAAATATATAAAGGCCTGCTTTCGTGCTTGTGAACTCATTGCATTAATTTTTTCAGGCTCCCTCCATATGAAGGAACCCATATTGGATTGTTCCTCTCATTCCTCCAGGGTAATGCCGCCGAATACAAATATTTCCTAAAATCCATCCTTCATGTCTAAAAGGAATGTGTATATGCACTTGAATATAGCTAGTTTGAGGCTATGTTGATCAGTCGACCTACAAAGAAAAGGAACAATTATTGATCAAAGATAACCCTTCTTTCTATAATTCCAAGGTTAGGAGAGAATTCATGGGCCTAATATATGTTTTCTTATCAAGGTATTGAGACATGGGCACATAGGTAGAACCCATATATGTTACAATCAACCAATTTGATTGCGCTAGTATTGGAGAGAGAGTTGCAACAATGTCCAAAAGGTTCAAAATCTAGGTAATGGTCATGTAGTAATACTGTCATACCCCTGAAATGAGGAAAGGGAACGCCGAACAAAATATAGGTTATATATGTTGGAAAATAAATGATTTTATTTTAAATTACAGTGGGTGGGTTTTATACTGTTGAATAATCCCATTCATAGAAAGTTCCTAATCTGATTTGAGAGGGAGTAGAATGTGGAATACTGAAGTGCAAGTGAAAGAAGCGGGAGGCCTAAAAAATAACTAATCCCCATATCTCTCTAAAATTTCCTTCTCTTGTAGATGGGAGAGGAACCATCCAAAAACTTATCCAAGAATATGTCAAGATCCATAATATGTTCCATGAAACATCACCTCAAAAACGCTAAAAGCATGCTAATTTTGTCTAGAATATTACACCTAGTTTTCGTGGGTCTAATCCTCATCCATGAACAAGAAAGTTAGTCAAGATAAAGTTCCCAACATGTGCATGAAAATCTATCTCGAAAAGCACAAATAAACTCCAAGTAGTTCACCATGCTTATCTTGTATTAAAATAGATAAAATAATACAGAGAATCTCTTTAAAAAACAATGAGCATTGAGATCAACTAAAGATGGCATGTGTAAATATTCACTCACAATCTTTAGAGTGTGACATGTGTAAATATGGCTATGAAGAAACCTTTAACACAATGCTTGAGATCAATAGGGCCTTTTAACCTGGAACTTAATATAAATCCACCAGCATAGGGTCCACTTTGAGACCATATCCCAATAACAAATAGAACTACACATAGTATTTCATATGATATATATATCCCTCAATTGGGCCCCAACCCATGTTGAGGTGATTTATAATTATGGATTCTTCTTCTCATTTTCAAAACAACCCTTAGGGAATTTGGTTCTATCTAGCTCATGTCCAAACTAAACCATAGAGGGTAGGCAGGGACTGCTCAGTCCTGTTACAAACACTCTATGCAAGGACTAAGAAGGGGGACACTATTTCCACCTCTTCTCAGAAAAATTCCAATAATATTATCTTTGATTTGTATTATATAATACATAGGATTTAACTCCTTTATTCTCTTGGTTATTGACAAATTAAAGAAACCAAATTAGAATTTATTAATTAACACAATCAATGATTGAGATGCATTTCCATTATCTATAACATACATAAGAAGAATATTTTTCCAGAAAACAAATTTGGTTATGCCTTGCATCATCTAAATTGACATTATTGATTCAATCAGAAGCATTCTATGAAGTTCTATACTATATAACTAATATGATATTGATTTCATGGGCCATCATTCTTCATTTAATCACAAATAAGTCTACAAACAAATGTAATCCAATGAGGAAGTCAATACCTTCAGTGATGAGGCAACCTCCACAATATATTCTTGTAGGATGAAACTGGACAAATTCAAGATCCTGAAAAAAAAGGAAAATGCTTTGAGTCAAGCCGAAAATGGTATATTCAATATTTATCATCTTTTTATCACAAGTATTTAAAATTAAAAACATAATCATTGACCTATAGAGGCAGTCCAACACGCACAACAATAACACTTCCATATCAGTGCATGTATGAGATGAAGTCGCAGAAAAATAAGCACGACCATAGCCCTGCAAAGATGGAAATATAGATATTTGTGAGGGTATACACAAAAGGCAGTATTTTAAAAGGCTGATGCTTCGGTAGTTCATTAAATATAATTTCAATTCAATAAAAAAACCAATTACCCATGTGGCTAAAATTGTGGATAGAGCTAAAAAACGATGTATTCTTCCATCCTCCATGTTCAGAGAAAGCACTCCTTGACAAATACCTGAAATTGACAAGAAACAATGTGGTGAATAATCATTGATGTATAGATAACCAATGCAATAACAAAAGAAAAACAATTATCTGTGTATGGAAAACAAATCGGAGATGAATGCTCCATGCTAGTTTGGATTATCATTTTTGAGAGAGCCAAATGTTATTTCCATTTTATGATTTTGTGCATTTAAGCATAAATCCATGACAAAAACATCAAACTAAAACATATTCAAAGAGTTAATTGTTCCTTCATTAAATAAAATGCTACAAATTAGAAACAATTCCATTATAGGCAATAGTAGAATGAAAAGGGTTACTACTTGTTCTTATGGTAATTGGAAGGTCTCTACATGATCAACCCCATGCAACATGGATGAATGTGCAGTACATTCTTTCTCAAGGGAAAAAAATACATGATTATCAATAAATAACACTTCTAAAATGCATGGTAAAAAGCATTGTTATCTTTGAAGAATTCTATGAATGCTTTTTCGACATGGGAATATTTTTAGAGGCTAACATATTCGTTGATCCATTCTTAGACTTGGGGTTTTATGCTCATAAGTTGAAAAGGAAAATTGCTTACATAATCTCAACAAAACTTGCAATTCAAATATTGTGAATCTAGTAAGCAATCAAAAGAGTGGATGAGCTAAAAATATTGTGAGTCTTTTATTGAGCATGGTTTACTATGACAATGAGCTATCTATTGGATAGAAAAATCTTATAGTTGATAGAAACAACAACAAAAAATGCCTTAGAAAACCAAATTTATTGTTAATGTGCAATGGCCTCTTGATTGAACGAGGGTTGTTGTGGAAAACTCTTCTTCCCTCTTGATAGTGGAATGGATTTTGGGTGATCAACTTGAAGATTCTACACTTAAGCAGTGCACCACTCTAGGTCAATAGGTTCTTATACTAAAAGAAATCTTGTGAAGGGAACAAGTTAACTCCTCAACTCTATATCAAGGTGCATAAAATGAAGGGAGCAAGCTTGAATTAAAGTAAATCTTGAACAAGTTAAATCCTCCTCTCTATATTTCTATTTCCACACATATCCCTCCAAGAGGCCAATTTTTTTAGTTGGATATGAGTGTGGCCTCCAAAGGCCAAGTGTCTTCAATCACCATCAAACCCTAGCCATAGGGTGGCGTCGATCCCTCAAAGGTGACGGTTTTGTCTCCAAAGGCAGGTTGTTTGGATTTTAGGGGATAGGTGAGATCCTCCAAGGTGTCTCTTAGGCCTCCAAAGGCATGCCATCATCATCTGGTGTGTGGGCCCTGGTATCCAATATGTGGGCTTCAAGCCCCAAGGAAGTCCAAGCTAGGTTTTTTCTTCCAAATATGTCCACCAAACAAGGTCCTGCAAAGACAATGAATACGCCCTACAAGGATCTCAATTCAAATGCATCATGATGAGTAAACCAAATCAATAAAAGAGACTCCATTTCTTCTCCACTTTTCTTGTGTACTAGGTTCCCATAGAAGGATTTAATTATTGTTGAAACAAAAATTCCCTACAATGTGGAACATTTACATGTTCCCCTTTACACAAAACACATCTTATTCCCTTCAACCACGTGTAAGGACTCTTGAAAATTTGGGGAATGAGAGTATGGGGAGTTGCAATGCTTAATTTATTCATTTATCTTGATGGACCCAAAAGTATATGGGATAAATATGATGTCATGAGTCAAGTATATAGGTGGATTTTGTACTAGGTCGCATAGAGAACCAAATCCTCCTAACTTAATGGACCTAAAAACAATATAAAATATAATGAAGAACTAAGTGCTAGGTATGTGGGATGATTAAGGAATTTGGGGGAAACATAAAGCGAGAAATCCTCTAATATATATGAACCTAATAAATATATGAAATACAATTTATCTTATGGTTTTGGTCTTGTGGGAAGATTTTTGAAGTTAGGATATTACAAAGGGCGAAATCTATTATGGGTTTGTAAGGCTAAAAATATTTATTTGATATGATTGGCACTGAGGATTTGGCATATGGAAAGAGATTGTTGGATGATCCTTTTAGGATCCAATTTGTGACCCTTTTGAGCTTCAAAAGATTGTTGTTGGTTTGTCTAGCCACAAAGTCAATAAGAAACTCATGACATGAAAGGGATAAATAAGAAATGAATTTTAATAAGTTATTTTTCCCTTCAATGGTAGGTATGTAGATCGCACGCCAGGCTTCACGAATGAAAATAGGCCTTAGTAATATAAAAGGGACTTATATTTTCAACTCATATGCATACGAATTCCTTCCAACCAATAGGTACAGACCTCAGACATGTGGCTAGCTCATACATGACCAAATGACATCCAACCAATAGGCACAAACCTGAGACAATTAGCTAGCTCATACACTTGCTAGGCTTATTGACGATGATAGGTTAGGTCATCCATATTCAATATCATCCCCATGGATGCTATATGGGTTTGACAGGAGCATGAATACTTTAAGAGTGCATACCCATACTATCATTTTACTCTCAAAAAAAATATTATGTGATGATGCCTTTATCATCCAACAAATATCCATTTAATTTATAAGTAAGGAACAATAGAGAGCTTAAACTTTTAATGAACATAAACCTCGACAAAATCAAGGTTTAATGGACCCCATCATTCTCATGCAATGTTATAGAATAACAACCTCTGGATATACAACTTTTTCAATAGTTAGTGCCTAAAAACCAAAGGTGCATATATAGATTCTAACAGGGTCTTTACTTTCACGTCTTAAATGATGTAACTCAACATTTAAATTAGAATATAGGTCCCAACTATTATGGTCAAATCCATCAATTTATCTTGTTATGTTGAATATAATAATGTATATAAACATAAGTATCTCATAGGATCCATGGCCTGAAGTAATGATAGTTGTGTTCTAAATAACACAAAAATGCATAAGCATGCCATAATCATGATAAAGGCAATGGAAGAGATATGAGCTAAGGGATTTTTCTTTGGGTGTAATAAAAAATGGTATTGGTGGAAAAAATGTTCCAAATAAATACTGTTCACCTCAAGAATAATGACAAGGATGACGAGGAACCTCAATAGGATCTGTGAGAATGGTTTGAGTGCTCATTAAATAATGAAGAAAAATTTTACACCATATTGATGAATTCCTTGCAAGATATCAACATGCCTAAAACCATTAAAATTGTAGGACACATCAACAACGAAAATGTCATAGTCCTTATTGACTTAGGTAGTAACCACACCTTCATTAAAAAAAATATGGTATACAAACTGAATTGTGTTAGACACCCATTTATAAACTTTCAAGTGGTGATTGTAAATTGAGGAAAATGCCACAACATTAAACTAAGTAGATTAAAAATTATCAATTTCCATTTACACCAATATTATTGAAAGGGTGGTTTTGTGGGTTCAATGGCTTGAATCATTGGGTACAATGTCCATGAACCATGGGAAATTAATGGCCTAAAGTCTCTACCCATTCAAGTGATTAGCTCACATAAAATGGAGAAGCTCCTTAAAAAATGTGTTTAGTTCCAATTGATGATGTCAATCAGAGTTCAATTTAATGTCAACCCGAGAAGTTAAACTTAGAAGTGCTACCTAAAATATATAGATCTAGAAAGATTCAACTACCTAAAGGAGGGTTTAATGTAGCAGGAGCCAATACTCTTTTACAAGAGATTGTACTTTGGTTCCTTCTCACGAGGGTTTGATGTAGCTGTAGCCAATACTCTTTTACAAGAGATTGTCCTTTGGTTGCTTCTCATGAGGGTTTGATGTAGCAGGAGACAATACTCTTTTACAAGAGATTGTACTTTGGTTCCTTCTCACTTAAACACCTCTGCAACTTAAACAAATCTACCTACTAAAAATAGAGTGCTTATGTTTTCCTGAGATTCTAATCCCCTTACAAGGACTCAACTCACAAAATCTCTTACACACACTAAAATCTGTTATCTAATTCCTAAGATTCATTGGAAACTCTAGTCCCCTTATAAGGACTCAACTCACAAAGTCTCGTTCAAATCAATCATACTTGAAATCAAACAAAAACATAAATTAAGATATACCTAAAATAAGCAAATCAGCATGCAAGTGAGGCCATGGGGGCCCTCCATAACTCCACAAGCACACCACTTCAAAAAAGACTCATATGTAGAAGCAAAATTGAAGTATGATTCTGTATTTCAAAATGTCCATTACAAACCAACTCTAACATTACAACTCTCTCTAATTCTAAGATTACAAACTTCAGATTTTAAATGAAGGAGATTGTACTCTTATTTATACAATGGGATGAGTAAAAAACTCATAAATGTGATCCACTAATCTCTCTTTAGTTCCATACATCTCTCAACCATCTAGACACATAGCCCTCTTTTGTCCTTGATCTTCTCCATGAGATCCATGATATCCTCCATGATCTTCTCAGTAATCTCTCCATGATCTCCTCAAATTCGAATTTGATCATAGAGTGCCACATAAAGGTGTCTTGGAAGCTTCCTTAGAGCCTACACATGTCACAAAAACAATCCACTTTCCATATATGAAGTAAAATATATTATTTACTAATATTTAATCAAGAATTTCTCTTAAAAATGCTTAAAAATAAATAATATTTGGAAAATATAAATGAGACCCATTAATGGTGAACAATAGGGAAAATGAAGTGACATGGTGGTG
>JZKD02S1605213.1:418267-431145 GCA_000966675.3 Picea glauca | reverse complement strand
TAAAAACCCTTACCTTATCATTGTCCTTTCACCAGATCCATTAGCCCATACAAATTGATAAGAGTTCTCCACGAGATGCATTTCCATCACCAAGACCTGCATGAATCATAAAAGACAAATTCTTTATATGAGTAAATAATATATAAGCAAATAAACAAACATTTAGTTATGTAAAATACTCTAGAAAAAACTTAAATGGTCGCATACCTTAATGAGATTCTCTTTGTTTTGAGAATAGGTTATTCTCTACTGAATAAGCAAACAACGTGAAGGTGGAAGATCATATGTCCCTTCTCCTCCCTCACATTGCTCTCAATTCCCCATACCCAACAAATAATTTTGTTTATATTGAAAACTAATAGACATTCATGCATAACTAGGATAGTCATAAAAACATATGAACACATAAACATTGAAGCATAATGTTGTAATTCATATCAACAATGTTTCATACTAGAAACATTGATAAACATCCAAATACAAGCCATGAATTTATACATCTATATTTTCTTTGATTTATGTTTTTTTACATTAATAAAATTGACAATTGGGGTATCATAATCATTCTTTGAAATTGCATTTCTTATGCTATTTCCTTCTATTGTTTGTGTTTCCATGTGCTCATGTACCATACTTCTAGTACGTCACTGAGAAGGCATTCGAGTCATCTGTGTAGGGGCGTGAACTACAACAACAAAAATGATCATATCGATATGTTGAAATATAATTGAAATAAATAATTCATTATTTTGATTAACATTACACTATTTCTCTTTACCTGTCTGTGTAGTTGTGACAGTTGGTGCGTTAATTTCTTGTCCACTTGGTTCCTATCGCAGTTCATCCTCCTGAGCTACATTCTCTTCCATTTAAAAAAGATAATATATAAGTATAAGTCAGGAAATAAATATCTACAATCACAGTAAATATTTCTAATTCTGAAGCATACATACCGGAATGGGTAGTCTGCTCCCCACTGTCATTAGACATGTGCACCCTTGTATAATGTGGTTTCTGTTGAATACCGCTAGATTCACTGTTGCGGTTGCACTATTTCCTGAAAACAAACATACATACTTAGTTAAGGGTGATATAATAAAATATGAAGACTTTACAAGCATGCTACTGCGGTTTCCTTATTCATTTTATTTACCTGTGTGGCTGGGGAGATTGGAGTCTGCCCCAAGCTTTTCCTATATTCAATCACACTTTCAAAACCATGCTTGTAACCAAAATTTAGCTGATCCTCGATGGAATCAGTGTCGAACATATTTAACTGCAATGCATAACACCATTAAAATTACCAATAACAACAAAAACAAATTGTTCGCTACTGTTAAATAAATATTAACAATAGTTAATCATTTACTTCTTATGATTCAGGATTTTAGTTTGCCATATCAACCCTGGCCTAGTTTATGCTATCTGTGATTTTCCATTCTAGCCTTGGTTTCTTTCGAGGTGTTAGGTAGCCTATATATGGAATTTTTGAAAAACATTAGATATCGGAATTGTTACTTAAAACAAGAAAGAAAAACATAAATGAGAATATTTCACTAATAATATGACATGTGTTGTACCTTGCTTGACCAACTAATGGATGTCTTCCTTATTTTTTAAACAAGTTCTCCTTTTCATCCTCTATCAAGGCCTTCCACTCTTTCTCCGGAACCATGGGAGGGCACTCATGATTGAGGTCTAACTGTAATTTCTCCCTATATTTGGCCTTGGTTTATTTTAAATTCTCTTTGGCTAACTTTGTAACCACTTTCTTGTTGAATGTATTGCTGAACAAGTTTACCATGTGGTCTATCAATTCATCTTTCTTTCTTCTATCTTGGCCATTCCACCATGTGAGAATGGTGGGGCCAACCAACTCTAATGATTTGTCGTTGAAGTTTCTTTAGAAAACATTTTTTCCAGCAGAAACGTGTTATCCATTAATTTATAATAATCTCAAAAAATGTCCATTTCAATTTTATGATAAAAATGAATCAATTAATTAACAAATACCTGCAATCTTATGAATCTTGATCAGAACACATGCGTCATCCACAAGAAAGGTGAGATCTAGTGATCCGGTGCTTTTAATTCGTTCTGATCCATGCATAATAACTTCCTCTCCATCTACGATATGTTCCTCTGCGAAGTCATGTGGAGTCCCAGGATCCATTTCATAATGCTCCGAAGGGTCATGCCTATCAACATCATTGTGCTCATCAATGGATTCGAGGGGAACCTTGGGAGGGTCAAAAAGCCTCACTTGTACTTTTCTATGTTGAATTTTTTGTTGCATTGGAGCATCACTTCCACCTATAACAATTGTAGGATCGATAGGTTCTCGGGGCACGGGGTTTAAAAACTCCTACAAATGGAAAAATTTACTTTACCATATCATATAGAAAATATAAACAAAAAAATGGATATGAAATTGTCATAGCTGATAAACATATGTGAATATGCCACTTACCCCAAAATTAGTTATTAGATTTTTTAGCTCTGCAATTCTTGCCATGTCCTCCTTCGTCCGTGGTGTTTTGTGAAACAAACCTAAATATTATATGTTTTCCTTCTTCAAGGCCTTCAAGACAATTTCTATTGGGTTAGTGGAATAAAATAGTTCGTCCTCATCAAGATCCTCAGTGGGTGCCTTCCCACGTTGACCATGCCACAATACATTGATGAATAAAATTAATGAGATGAACTTTAAGATTTGAGAAATTTAGTTATTGTAGTCATAAGTTATTACTGTATTTAACATTTACCTGTTGAGGCACAACGAGTGCCTTTCCATGGTCACCCTGGAAATATGTAGCGGCTGATTTTCCACAGTCACCCTAGACAGAAGTTGACACAATAAATCAATCAACAAAATTTATGAAATTGACCTATAACATTAAAAAAATGAAATATTGCAGTAATATTAGAAAAAAAATAATGAAATTTCAGAAATTTAGTTTTTGTAGTCATAAGTTGTTACTATATTTAACATTTACCTGCCGAGGTACAATGGGTGCATTTCCACGGTCACCCTGGATAGATGTAGTGGGTGATTTTCCACATTCACCCTGGATAGAAGTTGACACAATAAATCAATCAACAAAAGTTATGAAATTCACCTGTAACATTAAAAAACTGAAATATTGCAATAATATCATAAAATAAATAATGAAATTTTAGAAATTTAGTTGTTGTAGTTATAAGTTGTTACTATATTTAACATTTGCCTATTGAGGCACAACGGGTGCATTTCCACGGTCACCCTAGACAAATGTAGCAAGTGATTTTCCACATAAGCCCTGGATAGAAGTTGACACAATAAATCAATCAACAAAAGTTATGAAATTCACCTATAACATTAAAAAAATGAAATATTGCAGTAATATCAGAAAATAACTAATGAAATTCTATAAATTTAGTTGTTGTAGTCATAAGTTGTTACTATATTTAACATTTACCTGCTGAGGCATAGCGGGTGCATTTCCACAGTCACCCTGGATAGATGTTGACAAAATAAATTAATCAACAAGAGTTATGAAAGTAATTGTAACATAAAAAAATGAAATATTGCAGTAATATCAGAAAATAAATAATGAAAAATGAAATATATGCAGTAAAAAATTGAAATATTGCAGCGATAAATTATAACAATAATTGATCAAAGGTTTAGTTGAATGGTATGTAAGATATTTACCCCCATAGCTGCATCCCCTCCATTTATTCGATTTAAGTTGTAATCAATCAACAACTCTTCACTTGGAACTATTTTTTTTGTTGCACATACAAATATACGATTTCTTTTGCATCCCTCAAATATGCAATTCGGTTTCTTAGTTGTTTCCACTGGTCGTGTACTATTTATAAAGCCCACAATGTTTCCAGTATCTTTTGGCCTTCCATCAATATACATAGTGATGCAGTTCCCAACCTTAGCAGGGTCTGCTGACCTCCCAGTCTCTGGATCATTCAATTCTACGAGCTAGAGCAGCTCTTCGATTCCCTGCTGGAATCCTATGAAAAAATCCACAAGTCCCTTTATGAAACTCACCCTGCGTGACTAAACACCAAGCGTGAGCCTCACCTCCACATGACCATAGGCTATGGCTACACGCCTACACAAAAGGCATTTCGCGATTTCATGTGTCAGGTCTTTGCATGTGAATCACCCCGATTCTCCCAACTTCTAAAACCCCGACAAGGGCTTAACGTATATTATCTCCTTTCCTTACATCCACTCATGTGACCATGGGTGGTGACCACACGCTTGAATGAAAGGCGCATCACGATTTTGTGTTTCACAACTCTGAGAGTCTCCTTACCTTCATTCTCCCAATATCTTAAATCATGACGGCGTTAGATCAATGGTCCCCAATAGCACTCCAGCCAAAAGCTTTGATCAAATCGTGATTTCGCGTTTCGTGAGTTTTCGCAACTCCTACCTCCAGCTTCCCAATTCATGAATCAAGGAAACATTGATCTGTCGCCACGTGTCCTGCCTCAATGAACGATCCTAATTATTTTGGGATTTCACGTTTTGGGATTTCGTGATCTTCACGCTACTTCTTCCAAATCCTTTGGTTTTGTGAAATTTCGATAACTCCTCGCAGTTAACCAGTGCGCTACTTCTTTGAGATCTAACGACTTGAAATATTTGGGCTCCTCCTCAATGAATCTTAACCCTCAATCTTCATGTGTACTTTCAAAGTATTAAGGTGCGTTCACTTTACTTGGATCCAACGGTTGTTGGTCCTTCGTGCCTAGATCTGATGAACAAGATTTGTTCTCCCCTTGTGCGTGTTTCTCCTGTCTGGACTCTAATATGATGGTCTAGATTTTTCATTCCAGCCAATCTGATGGTTATTGTCGCTCCTCCTCCTGAGCTTCTTTGTTCTCCCAAACTTATAAGAATTTTCTAAGTGACAAATATTTATATTTTTGATCCCTCTGCAAGCCCAGTGACTTTGGGTCTCTTCTGCATTTCTGGAACCACTATCTCTTCTAAGATTTATTCTCTTTGAAACCTCGAAGGGCTCCTCGACCTCTGTAATTATTTTCAAGATCATTGCATGCTATTGTGCTATCCTTCCTGATCTTATATGTGGCTTGGAACTCGAAGTGTCTTGGCCTACTGCTCCTTTCTATTGGAACTCTGTGTGCAAAGGCACTACTCCTCCTGAGATTTTGTCAATGTTAGAATCTCTAAGGGACTTGGCCCTTGTCTTATCCTTCAAAGGGAAAGTTTGTGCCTTCCTGGAAACCTCCTGCTCAAGCACCCCTTATTGATCCTATAGAGTATTCAATAACTTTGTAAGTGTCTTCCTCCGAAAAGTCTCTTATCCCTTAACCCAAAATAGATTTCTTTTGTGCACTCCTTGCACTCGCTCGATGCCCCACTGGTAGAGCTCTACAAAACCCTCGACAATTCTATTTCTCTGTGCATTCCTCTACAGAGTATCACCTCCAAGGTATTTAGTAACCTTGAGGCTTCTCTCTTGAGTTCATGAATCCTTCTGGTGTGCCCTCCTGACACGTTCTTTCCTCAACTTGATTCAATATTCATATGTGCACTCCTTGAACCAGCTACAAAGTTTCCAATACTCCATTGTGCACTCCTTGCATAGCCTAAAGAACCCAGAAACAATTCCATCAAACTCACAAATAGATAATTCTATCTATCCCTTCAGATGAAAAAATAACATACATCTACAACATCCATTCATAAGCACAAATGACATTGATAAGCACATCAACACATACAGAAGGTTCATATGTAGGAAAAACTTCTTTCTGTCTATTAAACTGAATGTCCGATTACATTATGTGGAGGTTGGATTGTAACATAGTCTCATCTCTCTCAAGAAAACTATTCTATCTTTTCTTCAACAATACTATTCCAGCCACCTCATTTGGGCAAGCCATGCATCTACATCTATTAGAGATCCTCTCATTTTTTTTATTTTTTTTTTCCGACTACTCGTCTACTCTGAAAAAAAATAAAATAACTACTACTCTAGTTCAGTTACATTCAAGACTGAGAGTGAAACTCCCAGATGTCTTGCGGTCAATCAGATCCCGAGTGTTTCTTATGCAGGAGAATCATAAGCAAGAAAAAAAGAAGAAGGACGACTGGATATGCACCAGTGCACGTTTTGACGATGTTTTGAATTTCAAAAGAGGAACATTAATGTAATATCTAAAGAGATGTAATTGTTCTCAAATGTTTTGGGGATTGTAACACAGATCTTGAGCGTTTTCTCTCATATGTTTGTTGGAGGCAATTAATGTAATAAATGTAAAGTAGTTGTAGATATTTTAATTCGATAAGATAGCTTGAGTACAAGGACGAAAAACTCTAGAAATATCCCTCGTATGTATTGTATTGTATCACTATTCTCTTGTAAGATGTAGAGGAAGAACTGAGCTGTAGAGAAAGAACAATAGGAGAGACGATCTTAAAATAGATTGTAGAAGGTTGTATAGTAAGATATATGTTGCTATTGAACCCATGTACAGAAGCACTTGAGTTAATATAAGAATGTTTTGACTCAATTTCATGGTGTTGTGATGAATATTGTTTGTATCTATTGAATGGTATGTTTACAGTTTTCTTATATTCTCTGTTCTGCATTTGTTTCAATGTTGTGTGTATGTATGATTTCATGTTGAATGTATAAAGTCTGTGAGAGGGAGAGTATGAGTTTCAATTGTTTCTCATCTTGATAATTCCTACATGGAGTGCAGTGAAAGTCCACAAGGAGTGCATTGACAAGTTTCTGAGTTTTACCTCATAAAATCTCAAGAGAGATAACATTGTTCTCATACTAGTAGAAGTGTGAGTATAGCACAGAGAAGTGCAAGGTGTGCACAGGCAGGTTGAATTCTTATAATTTTCCAATCAAGTGAGTGGTGGAAGGATTTTTGTCACAAGGAGTGCATAGAGTTGGAGAGTTCAGATAATCAAAGATTATCGTGGAGACTGTAAGGAGTGCAGGAAGAATCCCTTGGAATCCTTGAGTTTGCAGTAACAACCAAGCTTAGGAGGGATAGAGAATTTGAAGAGATCGAGGGGAAGACGAGGGCTGAAGTCACCTCACAAAATTCATGGTCAGAAGTGTTGGGGTCCTATAATTATAGGTAACTCGATTCTTTGACTGTTGATTTGGCATTGCCCCCATGATGAAGACTTCTGGCTCGGTTGACCCCTTTTTCCCCTCCATCCATTTCTCCCAATCCTTCATCACCCTACTGCATCCTTCATCCACATTTGCGCCCTCACTCCCTTGCCCCTTTGTCTCGTTGACTACATCTCGCTCGCCACTCATCCTTGCATCAATAAACAAACTTAGGATAATAAACAAATAATTAAGTTAATATTAAAGGGTTACTGGTGTTTTCTAATGCTTTTAAACTCATAAAATTGGTTTAATAAGATAATTTTAAATAAAATAATGATTAGATTAATTATTAATTAATTATTAATTAATAATTAACTTAATTTAAATAAAATTAGTGCTTAGGTTAATTTATTAGAATTGACATTAATCAAATAAATAAAATATATAAAATTAAACTTTAAACAACATTAAAAACATAATAAAAACCAAATTATAAAATAAAAACAATAGAAAACTAAATTAAAACACACAATAAACTTAATAAAACATATAAAAACATATACCAAAATAAAACATATAATAAAACATTAATAAATAATAATAAAACAACAATAAAAAAATATAATAAAATGAAACAAATTAAAAAACAAACAAAATAAAATACAACATATAACAAATATTAAAAAACAAAAAACAAAAAATAAAAATTAAAAAAACTAAAACTACACTACCCTAAGCTTCTACCCATGCTCACCATGCATTCTAGACCCCCACCCCCTTCACGTCCCATCACACCAAGGGGGTTCCGGAATGAAGTCGTTTCATGAAAACACACATGGACATGTGGCGGATCCACAAGATAGATGACCCCCCCCCCTAAAACCACTTACCACCTCAGGGGGGTCCAGAATACCACCGATACCAAAAAAACTGCTTTTCCCCAATTTTTTAAAAATCGTCCATTTTTTACTTGTTCAGAATATCATCTTTCGAAGCCAATTCCGAGAAAATGAAAACAAATTTTTAAAAAACTAGAAAGGATTTTCTCCATAATGGGCTAAAGAAAAAAATATTCTCTCAGTTTTTGCACAGGAGACATGATCAGGGAGAATCGAAGCGATCTTCGATCCCCATTTTTCCAGTTTTTCATTTTTTTGTTACAGTCCTGATTTTGCGGGAGCTGTTTCAACGCGCTAGAGGCGAATTTGGAAAAACAAAAGGAGGTGTTTTTCCAGAACATGCCCATATAAAATAAACTCCTTTAGTTTCTTCCCAGGGGTCAGCATTTAAGAGAAACAAAAGTCTGAGTGGACCCCTTTTTTGCAGAAATTCGGCCCGTCTTTCATGACGGACAGTTCAAGATTTTTGGGGATTTGTTGCTATTTTTGGTTGCGCTGGTTGAATTCGACCTTGGGAGCATGGGGAGAGTCTGTTCCATATATTGTGATAAGAAAAATGCACAAAGGTGGATCATTGAGCTCTGGTTTTCATGCCCCACGGGGGATACTTTGTAATTATCCAGATGATTTTCCAGAAATAAAAGTTGTAGATGTAGGATTCTTGTGGTAGACTCACTAGTGATGTTTTTCCTCTCTGGGTAACTATCTTCTTGCTATGTAAATCCATTTGATGTTTTCCTAATCCAATCATTGAAAGAAATATTAAGAACAAAACTTGTTTTTTGCACTATGTTTCTAGTCTTTTAATGATCTGTATGTTTTCGTTTGAAGTTGAGCATAGGAATTCTTAGGTGATCCTCTGCTTGATGAGTTTTCCCTTCTTTTCCTCTCCCCCACTTTCATTTAATTCAATTTGATCCAGCAGTATTTCTATCCTTCCCTATGGAGACAATATTTTACATCTGAGATAGATCCATTTTCAAAAAGGAAGACCCCATGGCCCAATGAAAATTCGAGTTTTCATCTCCCAAACATACCAAATCCATAAACAAATCCATGCCCTACATAACTAGCCTAACATCCATCTAAATTTGATAGAGAGATCCCTCTCTGAGTCTTGGAGGGCTAGATCCCTGACTTGAAGTGGTTTTGATATTTCCTCTATGACTGCCTCCATATCCTTGGGAAAATTACAGAGTGATAACAGAATGATGACCATAATTGGGAAACTTTCCCCAGTAGTACACTTCAAAGTTCCAGATCTAATCACTGATGGTGGACAATGACCAAACATAAGAAGGCTAAGATCATTCATGTGGCAACTCCAATTAGCTCTAGATAGTTCCAATTCGAAGACTCCACTGGAGGAAGAACCTGAAGCATGATCAAGCAGCCAAGAAATATCAGGTACTCAAGCCCAAATTGTATTCAGGACATCTTTGGTTTTATTTGTAATTATGTCTTATATTATTCTAAACCTAATCAAAAGTACATTGTTGAAGATTGCATTGACCACCTTCTAATTGATGAGCCTCAAGAGACCAAGCCCCAAATTGTAGATAAGGTACATATTGATGCACCTATAGATATCCTAGTGAGACATAAGCCTCATTATTTATATCCTACTCTTGCTAAACCTATGGATGGTTGTAAGGCTCTTACCTCAACTCCTATACCTGCAAAAATCCCATATAGGTACAAGCCTCTACATTTGCCTCCTTTTCTCCATGACCTCCCTATTAATTACATCAATAATTTTCCTGGGTTTGATGGAGAAAATGTGAAGATCACTGCTAAAAAGCATATTCAAAATCTTGAGGATTTTCTTGATCTGTTTGAGGTAGAAGATGATGATGTCTGCTTCAGAATTTTTTCCCTATCATTGCAAGGTAAATTCAAGAATTGTTTTAAGAGTCTTCCAGATGCAAGCATTAACAATGTCCATCAATTTGTAAAACTTTTCCTAGATCGATGGGTGATCATGAGAAATGTATTTCTCATCCTAGAAGAATATTACCATTTGAAAAGACAGCCAGGGGAGACAGTACCTTAGTTTTCAACAAGGTTCAATAAGATATATCATGCAATGCCTACTGATATAAGACCACCCCTAGGATCAGCTCACTTTCATTTCTCACATGCTTTCGATCCCTAGATGGAATTCCAATTAAGAGAAAGGAACACTGCAACTCTCGAAGAAATGTAGAACATTGCAGTTGATGTGGAGGCCAACTTGTTGATCAAATGGTCAAAGGTAAAGAACACAGAAAATGAGCATATGAAATCTTCAGAAGCTAAACTGGACATTCTGGCCAACACCATGGAAGAGATGATGCAAAATATTAGCATAAGAGAAAAACTTGATGTTCAAAGAAATCATGTTCCATTGATTTCAGAGAAATAAAAGGTCACTGTTCCCAAACATTTTGCAGCTCACCCTTGGTACCATGGTTTGGATAATGATTATTTCATGTATTCAATTCATGACATAGTCAAAGATGAAGCTCCATCGCAACTTGCAGAGGAACAACCATTTGATATGATGTGCATGTTTGATGAAATTCCTTACTTGGATAATCTACCCAAGTGTGATCAGTATGATGATGAGCATGAGGCTGAAATAGATGTGGACTATTCAAAGCAATCAACAACATATCATTGACAGGAAGAAGAGAAGTTACAGCTCAGATATGACAATCAATTTTCACATGGAAATTATGACAGCAATGATCAAAGTGAATAAAATATCAGAGTAACTGGAAACATTTTTCCCTTATGTTTCTCATCTTTTCAATTTCTGAAAAGAAACTCTAGGCAAGTTGTAAATAGTGAAGACAAAAAAAATTCAGATGAGTCAGTAGAGGATGCCATTGACGACATGGGATATGTTTTAGACCTAAAATCACAGTCACTAATTTCCCTTGATTTTAAAAGTACATATGTAAGTGAAGAAATCGAAACAAGATTTGAATCAGTGGAATGTAAGTCTGTACCATTAGATTATAATTCATTTCAGATTTTGAAGGAGGAAAGTGCAAAAAAAATTCAGGAAAATGGAAACTGCCTGCCCCTATGTTTTGCCTCACTCCTGAGGAAACATTGCAAGAAGATTGTAAATAGTAAGAAAGAGGAATGTTCTAATGTAGCAATTGAGGAGAACAAGGATGGTACAAAAGTTGATCCAGAAGTACAACCCCTGAATCTTTTTGAAGGCCAAATCTCAGATGAAATCCTGAAGCCTAAGATAGGGGATGAGATGATCCATTTTGATTCACTGCCTTTATGCTTTAATTAATTTCAGATTTTGAGAGGGAATCTTGGTCAGATTTTGGTTGAGGATCACAATGTAAGCCATGAAATGCCAACAGAAATTCCACAATAATCTAAAATATTTTATGACCCTATAGTTGATGTGTTGGATGACTTGTGTTGTCAAAGCCATTTTCCATCATCCAGCTATAGGCTGGAAAGTTGTTATGATATGGATATGATCAGGCAGTCAACTACAAGGGTGTGTTCAACAGAAGTATCATTTCAAAACCCATCAGAAAATTTGCAACCATGTCAAGAAGTGCATGAAGATGCAAATAGCACAACTATAGCATCAAATCATGAAGTTGAGTTGGTTAAGTTTGAATATCAAGGAACATGTCAGTTCTACCTTGATCCTATAGTCACCTATATGGAGAATTTTTTCACTGGAGAACCCCAATCTATCTCTAGCATTACTTTGGTTCTTCAGGATTGTAGAGGTCTCTGTTGTAAAGATCAATCATGTTTTTATAAGTGACGAATACACTTTGCAGTTTTGAATCTAAGGACAAAAGGTCAAGTTGCCTTTTTTATTGTGCTAACAAGCATTCAAGCAGTCCACTGGTCTCAACAACTACTTGATTGGCTTCATTGGCATTTTTGTATTATTTGATTTAGAATGATTTTCAACAGTATAGGGTAGGTAGGAGAATGTGAATAAGTTCAACATTCTGAGCATCTCTTTTTTAGTAGTGTTCATTTTGATTTGGTTTCAGTTGAAAGATCAAAACTCGTACTAGTTGCAGAATAATTTTGGGATCAACCCAATGAATAAAGCACCAGTCTGTATTTTTAGAGTTCAGTGGTTCTTGACACCTCCTAAAAGAGATTCCATCCTCAAGTGGAGCCTATGTTGGGTTCCTATAATTATAGGTAGCTCGATTCTTCGATTGTTGACTTGGCATTGCCCTCGTGATGAAGACTTCTGGCTCGGTTGACCCCTTTTTCCCCTCCACCTGTTTCGCCTAATCCTTCAGCACCCTACTACATCCTTCATCCACCTTTGTTCCCTCACTCCCTTCATCCTTTGTCCCATTGACTACATCCCACTCACCACTCATCCTTGCATGAATAAACAAACTTAGGATAATAAACAAATAATTAAGTTAATATTAAAGGGTTAGTGGTGTTTTCTAATGCTTGTTAGCCTCATAAAATTGTTTTAATAGGATAATTTAAAATAAAATGATCATTAGATTAATTATTAATTAATTGGTAATTAGCAATTAACTTAATTTAAATAAAATTAGTGCTTAGGCTAATTTATTAGAATTGACATTAATCAAAAAAATAAAATATAAACAACATTAAAAACATAACAAAAACCAAATTATAAAATAAAAACAATAAAAAACTAAATTAAAACACACAATAAACTTAATAAAACATATAAAACATATACCAAAATAAAACATATAATAAAACATTAATAAATAATAATAAAAACAAAAATAAAAAATATAATAAAATTAAACAAATTAAAAAACAAACAAAATAAAATAAAACGTATAACAAATATTAAAAAACAAAAAACAAATATTAAAAATTAAAA
>JZKD02S1605213.1:401308-418137 GCA_000966675.3 Picea glauca | reverse complement strand
TCCACAAGCCAATGTACCCCCCCCTAAAACCACTTACCACCTCAGGGGGGTCTGGAATACCACCTATCTCAAAAAACCGTGTTTTCCCAATTTTTTAAAAACCGTCCATTTTTTGTCTGTTCAACATATCATCTTCCGAAGCTGATTCCAAGCAAATGAAAATGAATTTTTAAACATTGAGAGAGGTTTTTATCCATAATGGGTTGAAGAAAAAAAACCTCTCTCAGTCGTTTCACATCATCCATGAACAGGAATAATCAAAGCCATATTTGAGCCCCATTGTTCCAGTTTTTCATTTTTCTATTACAGTCCTAATTTTGTGGGAGCTGTTTCGGCGAGCTGGAGGAGAATTTGGAGAAACAAAAGGATTTGTTTGTCCAAAACATACCCATATACAATAACCTCCTTAAATTTCTTCCCATGTGTCAGTATTAAATATAAACAGATGTCTGAGTGGACCCATTTTTTGCAGAAATTTGGCCCGTCTTTCATGGCAGACAGTTTAGGATTTTTGGGGATTTGTTGCTATTTTTGGATGAGGTGGTTAAATTCGACCTTGGGATCGTGGGGAGAGTCCATTCCATATATTTTGATAATAAAAATGCACAAAGGTGGATCATTGAGCTCTGTTTTTCGTGCCCCATAGGGGATACTTTGTAATTCTCCAGATGATTTTCCAGAAATAAAAGTTGTAGCTGCAGGATTGTTGTGTTAGACTTACTGGTGATGTTTTTCCTCTCTGGGTAAATATATTATTACTATGTAAATCCATTTGATGTTTTCCTGATCCAATCATTAAAAGAAATATTAAGAACAAAACTTTTTTTTTGCACTTTGTTTCTGTTCTTTTAATGATCTGTATGTTTTCGTCTGAAGTTGAGCATAGGAATTCTTAGGTGCGCCTCTGCTTTATGGATTTTCCCTTATTTTCCTCTCCCCCACTTTCATTTAATTCAGTTTGATCCAACATTCTTTCTATCCTGCCCTGTGGAGACAATCTTTTACATCCGAGATAGATCCATTTTCAAAAAAGAAGACCCCATGGCCTAATGAAAATTTGATTTTTCATCTCCCAAACATACCAAATCCATAAACAAACCCATGCCCTGCATAACTAGCCTAACATACATCTAAATTTGACATAGAGATCCCTCTCTGAGTCTTAGAGGGCTACATCCCTGACTCGAAGTGATTTTTATGTTGCCGTTGTGACTACCTCCACAGCCTTGGGCAAATTACAGAGTGATAACAAGAAGGAGGCACCGCGTTATTTGGCCAAGAGTATTGAGAAATTGAACTAACATTTGAAATTCTTAGAGGGAGAACTGTCGATTCGTCGTGGACCATTAGATCCAGTGGATTACTGGAGGACTTAAGGATGAGTATTTTTCAACACTCATAAGCTCAGGAGGAATAATCATTGTTAGATATGGATAAATGAGAGGCCTTGATATTGTGATTTTGGATTTCAGAGTTTTGGAAGTCAAAGTGTGGAGAAGGTCGTGACTTGGAGGTCTTGAATTACGAAATCTTGATACGTGAAATTCTGATACAATCCGGTCTATTAGATCGTTGAAGTTTTAGGACTGTAGATCTGAGGTGGAGAAGTTGTGAGTTCAGAATTCGGGAAGGGGAGAAGAGATCGCATCGCGAACTTGTAAGTTGCAAAATCCCAATGCGCTCGGAGGTGGAACCCAAGACGTGACTGAAGTCACATGGTCGAATCATAAAGAAGGAGCTAGTAGAACCGTAAGCACATTTTAGGGTTTCAAGAGGCAACAGAGTCAAAGGGACTCACAATAGGAATCATGAAGTCACAAAACTTGAAACTCCCTTTCGAGTAAAGTTCGTGGTCACATTGGTTGGTCACGTAGAGTGGAGGTTCGTGCCTAGTGCTTGTTTGCACAGGTGTAACTTCTAAGAAGGACCCGTGGTTGTATGTGCAAAGGTTTCATAGGGAACTAAAGAGCCATTCCGGCTCAAGGGAATATAAAGATCCTATACTGGGAGGTTACACAGAGCCTGCAGAGGTAGGGGTGTTGCGTCAGGTGGGATTAGACCTTACAATCATTATTTTCTGTAAGAAATGGATACATAAGGCAAGTTGAGATTTAAATTATGCGTCGAACATATTTAAACAATGTCACCAAGAAGACATCAAGATAGACCCATTCTCAATCCAACCGTGGAAAGGGAAATGACAGAACTTCGTTCTCGATTGGATGCTATGGAGGCAACACAGAGACGAACAACTGATACTGGAGATATCATTGAGGCCGAAAGTGAAAATGAGGCTGGAGATGAAGAAGGAGTTGTAGCCAAATATGTTGTAGAGGAACAACTATTCAGAGTTGTTGCAAGAATAGGGGCCAGAGAAAAAATGGACATCCCAATGTATGAAGGTAACTTAGACATTGAGGAGTTGCTAGATTGGTCTAGAGATATGGATAAATACTTTGATTATGAGGACATTGAACAAGATAACAAAGTGAAACATGTTGTCACTAGACTGAAAGGGCATGCAACACTATGGTGGGATGAACTGCAGGTTGAGAGGCATTGCAAAGGAAAGAAAGGAATCAAAATCTGGGATAGGATGTTCACAAATATGAAACACAAGTTTATACCGAGGGATTACCAAATTAATATGTTTTGAAGAATGAATAATTTGAGACAAAAGGGGATGACAGTGAAGCAATACAATGAGGAGTTTAATAGACTCAACATCATGGCAATTCATCATGAGAGTGATGATGAAAAAGTCACTAGATACATGAATGTCTTGAGATATGAAATTCAAGACAAGATGAGCATGGTGACAATCAGAGATGTGGAATATGCTTATCAAATTTCTTCAAAGGCAGAAGTAAAATTGGCCCAAAAGCAAGGTCAAAGGGGAAGAGGTAGAAGTCAGAGTTGAAGGAAATTGTTTTCCCAAGACATAGTACAGAAGCCCAAGGATGAAGAAAATAAACCTCATACCCACCCAGAAAGGGGAGGAAGCTCACAAGGAGGACAATATGCCGATAGGAACACTTTTTCGTGAGCAAGAGGAAGAGGAAGAGGTAGAGGAAGTGAAATAAAGTGTTTTGTCTATGGAAAGATCAGACACAAGTATTTTGATGTCCTGACAGAAAAATAGATGGAGGAAGAAAAGATCACATTTCAGAAGTTCAAAGGCGGAATGTTGAGGCATAAGATGCAAAAGGCGGAAGATCCTTAATGATGAGGAAAATTCTCTTGAAGCCAGAGAGGGAGATAGAGAATCTTGTCTAGAGGAAAGGTTTTTTCATAAGTGCTTACAAGACCAGGGATAGGGTATGCAAGGTAATTGTGGACAGTGGAAGTATAGATAATATAGTATCCACATAAATGGTGGAGAAGTTGGAATTGGAAAAATTTGCACATCCGAGCCCTTCCAAGGTTTCATGGTTGCAAAAAGGACATCAGGTAACAGTCACTAAACAATGTTTATTTGAATTTAAGATAGGGGGTTACAGAGATGAGATCTTATGTGATGTTATTCCCATGGATTTCTGTCATATTTTGTTTGGGATACTGTGGCAATATGACAAGAATGTTTTTCATGATAGAAGAAAGAACACCTACACCTTGGAGAAGAATGGTAGGACGCATATGTTGGTGCCAATCGAAGACAAGAAGGTGAGAGAAGAAGAAAGAAACACTATACTTCTCATGATTGGGAAGGAACTTCTTGATGAAGTCAAGAAAGAGGAAGAAATGCAGTTTGCTGTGATGAGAAAACCTAGAGTCATCTTGACTAGTACTTCGATAGATGATCTACCTGAGGAAATTCAGGAACTGTTGGAGAATTTCGCTGGTATAGTGGTGGAAAATTTACCTTTTTCATTTCCACCCATAATAAGTATAAGCCATCACATTGACCTTATACCAGGAGCGAGTTTACCAAACAAAGAAGCGCACAGACTAATGTTCCAGGAGAATGATGAAGTTAAGAAGCAAGTCTAGGATTTGATGGACAAGGGATTGATCAGAGAATGATTGATTCCATGTATTGTGCCAACAATGTTAAGTCCAAAGAATGATGGTGGATGGAGAATGTGTATAGACTCGAGGGCTATAAACAAAATCACCATCAGGTATAGATTTCCTTTACCGAGGATGGATGACTTGATGGATTGCTTGAGTGGAGCAAAGTTTTTTTCAAAAATTGATTTGAAAAGTGGATATCATTAGATTAGAATGAGGGAAGGTGATGAATGGAAGACAACATTCAGTATGAATGGATTCTCATGCTGTTTGGTTTGATGAATGCGCCAAGTACTTTTATGATATTGATGAATGAAGTGTTGAAAGATTTGATTGGAAAATTTGTAATTGTGTACCTTGATGATATACTAGTCTTCAGTAATACTGAAGAAGAACATTTGAGACATTTAACTCTAGTGATGAGGAGGTTACAATGAGAGAAGTTGCTAACAAATCTGAAGAATTCATCTTTCATGAAGAAAGAGCTTGTTTATTTGGGTTTTGTGATCTCTTCAAATGAGTTGAAGAAGGATCCTGAGAAGGTAAAATAAATCAAAGAATGACCATCGCTGAGGAATATCTTTGAAGTGAAAAGATTCCATGGATTAGGTAGTTTTTATAGGAAGTTCATAAAAAAATTTAGTGGAATTTTTGCGCCAATGATGGACACAGTTAAGAAAAGATACAAGTCTTTTCATTTGACAGAGGAAGTAGAGAAACATTTCAAGTTGTTAAAAGAGAATATAATTGGACAACCAGTTCTGGTTCTTCCATATTTTAGTAAGACATTTCAAGTGAGATGTGATGTAAGTGGAATTGTGATTGGAGCAGTCTTAAGTCAAGACAATAGACTAGTTGCATACTTTGGTGAGAAGTTGAATGCTACCAAGATGAAATATTCCACATATGATAAAGAGTTTTATGCAATCATACATGCACTGAAGAAATGGAGGCACTACTTGGTTCTGAAGGATTTCGTTTTGTACAACAAAAACCATGCTTTACAATTTGTAACCAGACAGGAGAAATTCAACCAGAAACATGCAAAATGGGTTGAATTTATGCATAAGTTTACTTTTCTTATAAAGAACATTTCTTGAACTGCTAACAAGGTTGTTGATGCATTGAGCGTGAAATGTTTGATTCTGTAAGATTTTTGTGCAAATACCTTAGGTTTTGATAACCTTAAGGACATGTACAAGGATGATTCATATTTCAAGGATGCTTATGAAGCATGTGAGAATCCTATTCTGAGAGACAAAAGCCAATGGAATGAATAATTAATCCAGGATGGATTGTTATTCATCGAAAATCAGTTGTGTATTCCAAATATTTCTATGAGAGAGAATCTTTTAAAGGAAAAACATAGTGGAGGATTGGCTGGACATTTCGTCCATGATAAGACATTTGAAAAACTAAACAGTTTGTATTATTGGCCAGGGATGAGGATGGATATCAATAATATTTCTATGAGAGAGAATCTTCTAAAGGAAAAACATAGTGGAGGATTGGTTGGACATTTCGGCCATGATAAGACATTTGCAAAACTTAACAGTTTGTATTATTGGCCAGGGATGAGGATGGATATCAATAATTTTGTCAATAGATGTACAATTTTCCATCACACAAAGGGGAAAAGATAGAATATAGGATTGTATCAACCATTTCCAGTACCAGAGAGGTCGTTGGACGCGGTGAGCATGGACTTTGTGTTAGGAATTTCAAGGACACAGAGAGGTTGGGATTCCATATTCGTGGTAGCTGACATATTCTAAGACATGGCACATTTTATTCCATGTTATAAAACTAGTGATGCAACACACATTGCAAACCTGCTTTTCAAAGAAGTTGTTTGACTTCATGGTTTACCCAAGAGTATTATTTCATAAAGGGATACCACATTCGTTGGTCATTTCTGGAGGACACTAAGGAATAATATGGGGACTAATTTATATTTTAGCTCAACATATCACCCTCAGACAGATGGACAGATTGAGGTAGAAAATCAAATCTTGGGAGACTTGTTGAGGAGTTTAGTAGATGAACATCATAATCAGTGGGATCATATTCTACCGCAAGCAAAATTTTCATATAATGACTCACCTAACATAAGAACATGACAAATTCCATTCCAGATAATGTATGGAATGCAGCCAAGAGAAGTATCTGAGTTGAGGGACTTAGAGTAGAATGAGTTCAGAAGTGCTGGAGCAGAGGATTTTGCAATAGAGATGCAAGAGATTTGTAGTAATATTAAAGAGTGGTTGTAGAATTCCAACCAGGAATGTAAGTGCATAGAAGATCATCACCGAAGAGAGCTTCAACTCGAAGTGGGATATTTACTTTTAGCACACCTCAGAAAGGAAATATTCCCAAGGGGAACGTATAATAAAATGAAAATGAGAAAGATAGGGCCGTGTAAAATTCTTAGAAAGTTTGAAGTAAATGCTTATGAAATAGAGTTTCCAGATGGTGTGGGCATATCACCCATATTCAATGTAGAAGATTTGTATCCTTACAGAGAAGATGAAGTTATAGGAGCAACGACTCAAAAGGAAGTTTAGTGGGTCAAACAACTGCCTGTAGATGAAAAGACGCATATGGAAAATATCATTGATCAGAGAGTTGGCAAGAAGACCCAGAGGAGGAAATATTTTTAGTATTTGATAAAGTGGAAGGGACGCCTGATTGAAGATGACAATTGGGAAGGAAAAGAGGAGATCCAGAAACATGGACAAATGGTGCAGGATCTCATGAACATGAGTTCATGAATTTTTTCAGCTAGAGGAGTATGATGTAGGAGCATCGTAAGCAAGCAAAAAAGTGGAAGGACAGCTGGATATGAACTAGCACATGTTTTGAGGATGTTTTGAATTTCAAAAGAGGAACATTAATGTAATATCTGAAGAAAGTAATTGTTCTTAAATGTTTTGGGGATTGTAACATATATCTTGAGCGTTTTCTCTCATATGTTTGTTGGAGGCAATTAATGTAATAAATATAAAGTAGTTGTAGATATTTTAATTCAATAAGATATCTTGATTAGAAGGAGGGAAAACTCTAGAAATATCTCTCGTATATATTGTATTGTATCACTATTCTCTTGTAAGATGTAGAGGAAGAATAGAGCTGTAGAGAAAGAAGAATAGGAGAGCAGAGCAGAAAATAGATTGTAGAAGATTGTATAAGAAGATAGTTGTTGCTATTGAACCCATTTATAGAAGAATTTGAGTTAATATAAGAATTCTTTGACTCAATTTCATGGTGTTGCGATGAATATTGTTTGCATCTATTGAATGGTTTGTTTACGGTTTTCTTATATGCTATGCTATGCATTTTTTTCAATGATGTGTGTATGTATGATTTCATCTTGAATGTATGAAGTTTATGAGAGGGAGATTATGAGTTTCAATTGTTTCTCATCCTGAGAATTCCTTCAAAGAGTGTAGTGAAAGTACACAAGGAGTGCGTCAACAAGTTTGTGAGTTTTACCTCAGAAAATCTCAGGAGAGATAACATTGTTCTCATACCAGCAGAAGTGCAAGTATAGCACAAAGTCGTGCAAGGTGTGTGTAGGCGGGTTGAAGTATTAGACTTTTCCAACCAAGTGAGTGGTGGAAGGATTTCTGTTACAAGGAGTGCACAGAGTTGGATATTTCAGATAATTAGAGATGATCGTGGAGACCGCAAGGAGTGCGGGCAGAATCCCTTGGAATCCTTTAGTTTTCGGTAAGAACCAAGATCAGGAGGGACATAGACTTTTAAGAGCTTGAGGGGAAGACGAGGGATGAAGTCACCTCACAGAATTCAAACTAAGAAGGAGGCACCGAGTTATTTGGCCACGAGTATCGAGAACTTGAACAAATAGTTGAAATTCTCAGAGGGAGAATTGTTGATTTGTTGTGGACCGTTACATCCATTGGATCAACGAAGAAGTTAAGGCTTAGTATTTGTCGACAATCATAATCTCAGCAGGAACAGTTATCATTAGATCTGGATCAACGAGAGGTGTTGATCTTGTGATTTCAGATTTTGGCATTTCAAAAGTTGGAGTGTCGAGAAGGTCGTGCCTTAGAGGTCTTGAATTATGAAATCCTGATACGCGGAATTTTGATACAATCTGGACCATCAGATCATCAAAGGTTTACAACCATAGATATAAGGAGGAGAATTCATGAGTTTGGACTTTGGGAAGGGGAGAAGAGATCGCATCGCGAACTCGTAAGTTGCAAAATCCCAACGTGCTCAGAGGTGGACCCCAAGACGTGACTCAAGTCACATGGTCGAAGAATAAAGGAGGAGATAGTAGAATAGTAAGCCCATTTTGGGGTTTTGGGAGGCAATGGACTCAAAGGGACTCATAACAAGAATTGAGAAGTCACGAAACCCGAAATTCCCTTTTGGGTAAAGGTCGTGGTCACATCAGTTGGTCACGTGGAGTGGAGGTTTGTGCCTAGTGCTTGTTCACACATGCATAACTTCTAAGAAGGACATGTGGTTATAAGTGTGAAGGTTCTGGAGGGAATTAAAGAGACATTCTGGCTCAAGGAATAGAAATATACAAGACCAGGAGGTCACGCAGAGCCTGCTAAGGTAGGGGTGTTGCGTCCATTTCTCTCTTCTTCACCCATCTGTTTAAAAAAAGATCTACAGAAAACGTCATCTTGTAGATTCCTTTTTAAATTATAAAGGTGCATTATTGCATTGAGTTATCCTTCCATGTAGGCTTGCTGATGATGCTCCTACATCACATAGTTGCCCAGTTATTTTGATTGTTATCTACTAGTTGTATATAAATTGCGGCCACTTTGTATTTCCGCATACTTTGCGTATATCAGACCAACATCAATCAATGATTGTATTTGTATAATGGTCCGGCATACTCCATCAATTCAGTTATAGTTCCATAGCCGAACTTTATGCCATCCATGGAAAATAACCCTAATCCATGTAAAGACGAAGTAGAAATGCGATACATCCTCCCACTAATGAAGAAATCTGTGTCCACTTCAGGTAGCTCCTTAGGTTCCCTTCATTGCACTAGATGTCTATAGATAAAGGGAACTCAATTTCACCTATGATCTCAACATCATAATTACATGACCCTTCATTAGCAATAAAAAATTGCATGCGTATACAAAATCTTTTCCTTACCTTTTCATATATAGTTGATCCAGAACCAGTACATCTAGTACAACACGTCTCACTTTCACCCTCTCTTAGTATATCTTGATCATCACTCAAGGAAGATAGATCTGACATATACCTATTTGGTGGTACCTACACTCATTAAAACATGAAGATAAGTTATTGTGCGAATATAAGTTTGTGGTACCAACACTCAAAAAAATGAGAAGATAAGTTAGCGAGAAAATATTTAAGGAACCCATGTTTTGCTTGGAGAATATATTTGATTCTATTGTATGTAAAAAAATCATTGGGGTCCTTTTTTAGTTGATTCATATCATACTTGGAATCCCATTATTGTTATGTTGGTATGCTTTGGCATGTGAGTCTTCTCTTTTATAGTTTCATATAGTTTCATATAGTTGCATAGTTGCATAAGTTGCATATAGTTGCATATAGTTGAATATAGTTGCATCAGTTGCATATAGTTGCACAATTGCATATAGTTGCATAGTTGCATATAGTTGCTTATAGTTGCATAGTTGCATAGTTGCATATAGTTGCATATAGTTTCATAGTTGCATAAAGTTGCATATAGTTGCATAAGTTGCATATAGTTGCATAAAGTTGCATATAGTTGCACATAGTTGCATAGTTGCATATTGTTGCATATAGTTGCATAAGTTGCATAGTTGCATATAGTTGCATAGTTGCATAAGTTTCATATAGTTGCATAATTTGCATATAGTTGCATATAGTTTCATATAGAAGAATAAGTTGCATATAGTTGCATAAGTTGCATATAGTTGCATAGTTGCATAAGTTGCATATAGTTGCATAGGTTGCATATTGTTTCATAAAGTTGCATAAAGTTGCATAAGTTCCATAAAGTTGCATAAGTTGCATAAGTTCCATGTTGCATAAAGTTGCATAAGCTACATAAGTTGCATGTTGCATAAATTTGCATAAGTTGCATTGTTGTGTAAAGTTGCATAAAGTTGCATAGAGTTGCATAGAGTTGCATAGTTGCATAAAGTTGCATAAAGTTGCATAAGTTGCATAGTTGCATAAAGTTGCACAAGTTTCATAGTTGCATAAAGTTTCATAAGTTGCATAGTTGCATAAAGTTGCATAGTTGCATAAAGCTTCATAACTTGCATAGTTGAATAAGTTCCATAAGTTTCATAGTTGCATAAACTTGCATATAGTTTCATAGTTGCATAAGTTGCATTTTTTCATAAAGTTGCATGTTTCATAAAGTTGCATAAAGTTTGCAAGAGGAGCACCCAAAGTGATGATGCAGCCCTCCAAACCCGTGGGTCGGAAGGTCCACGTGCACAGGATCTTTCTCCCTACACTGGACTGAAGAGCTTTTCGAAAATAGCTCCTCTATTTCCCTTTCGGGAAATCTGCACCCATAATTAACTTCGAGAAATTCCCCCTTATACTTCGGGAGATCGGACTTCAAAATTTCACGAATCCGGAGGTCAAGTGTCTTGCCTTTCAATCTCCGAAAACCCGAAAAAAGTCAACGCTTGACCTTTTCTTCCTCTATTTCAGATTTCTCCTTATCGCGATTTCAGCGGTTGCGATGTCAAGAAACTTGTTCCCTCAATTCACAAAACCCAATTTACCAAAACTCTGATGCGCTTGCAAGGTTGACCTTTTCAACAACCCCTCTTTCCATAGAGACTTCGGACTTCGCGATTTCGTGAATCCTAATGCAAAGAATTCAGGTATTCACCCCATGAAACCCCAAAATGGTCAACGAAGTTTGACTTCCATGTCAATAGTGCACCACCTATCCACCCTGTTGATTCCTATGGCCCACACGCTCCTTTCGGCCCTTCGGGACTTCGCGTTTCATGATTTTGCGAGTCCTGTGGCCAAGATTTCAGAACTTCCACTCGCGAAAACCCGAAATAGGAATCCACGGTAAAATTCGATGGCTCCTGTTGGCTAGAATCTATAGTTCAACTCCTTCTGATCTTGAACCCCTCGAAAGCACTCGTCGTAACTCCCCTACTCTTACGCAAGAACTGACAGCTCATGGGACTTCACGAATTCTCTATAGACAATTCCGACCTTCTATTTCTTTCCTTCGCAAGGACTTCTGCAACTTCTTACCAAGTGTTTTTTCATGGTAGTTAACCACCTATGACCCAGCTTGCAACGCCTTCTCATTGTTCCAAGGCACCAACTTCCTGTGCTTCCTTCGATGACTATGGAGACTCTATCCCTTCTAGGTTTTCTCCAAATCTGAGCCTTGAGGAAGACTCCTGCATGCACACCTTGCGGCAGACATTCAAACACCTTCAAGGGTTGAACTTCCTTTGACTCTATGCACTCCTACAGTAGTAGTCTCCCAACAAATAATCCAGGTCACTAAATCTGGATCTCTACCCGGCCTGCACACACCTTCCATGACTCCTATTCCCAACCGCACTCCTGCGGTGCAAAGAACAAAAGCTATCTTATCTGAGCTTTCAGAGACGAACCTATGAACCCTTTGTCAATGCACTCCTTGCAGACAATTTGACTGCACTCCTTGTAGGAACTCTTGCTCACATAGAGAAACAATTGAAACTCATTTCCCTTACTCTCTCTCTTTAAGATTTAAAACATTCAACAAGAAATCATTCATACATAGCATAAAATCAATTGCATGATAGAAAGAGTAAAACAATCATGACCACAACATTCAAAAATGCAAACATAGAGAATATATGAACACCATGAGTTTGAATCAAATCATTCATGTATTAATCCAAAACTTCTGTACATGGGGTTCTTCCGCACAACTCTCTGCTTCTCTTCTATGCTCTTCTATGCTCTCAATTGGCATATCCCCCTTCTATTTTTTTCTTTTCTTCTCTTCTTTTACAATAATACAATTAGGGTCTCTATATTCTGTTTCCCTCTCTGTAACACCATGTTTCCCCCAGTTTGTAAAAATAATTGGACTGGCCAAGAACTATGGCAAACTCATAAATGTGAATATGTGATGTAAATGGACCTTGAGGAAAAGGTCAATAAATGTGAATAAAATTATGAATTTTATTGTAGGACTGCTGAGAGGGGATGTGCAGAAAAAGAGACCACGATGGCGGTGGAAGGCACCTGGAAAGGTGGCATTAAATTCCACCGAGAATTAAAACCGTATTTGGACTCCATTGGCCCGGAGAACCAAAAGCAGCTCGCTGGCCCCGAATTAAATGTCTTTCAAGCTGGTAGGTATATGGCTTAATGAGGGATGGGGAGATGAACCACCTATCCGTAGAGACATCATGACTGACGAGCGTGAGGGAAATCGCGCCACATGCAACCTCGCAAGAGGATAAGGCGTGGGGTGGAAGCGAGTGGGGGGCAGACGCGAGGGGAGAACTCTGGCATTACGCAGAGTGAGTGACAGCAGAGAGGAAGGATTGAAACCTTCACTCCTGGTCACTGGAAAACAAAGACACAGTCTCACATCATCGTGGTCTCAGCTCGGGGGTGGCTAGTGGTGAATCCGCTGCGAGTCGCTAAGCCTACGATTGGGTGGAAACGAGCACCCCTCTCAGCAGTTGCATAATCACTGGTGTTATTTCTGATAAGTGTTTTGCCTCTGGCATCTTGAAATATATATATATATATATATATATATATATATATGTTTATGTTTATTCTGATGATTATGCCCATAAGTTGTGAAACTGTGAATGAATTCATTGTAAGAATGTATGTAGGATGTTTTGATCATTACTAGTAGTTGTATATTTGTATGGAAGAGACTACATATGGCATATGTCCTCATGAATTGTTATTTACATGCGTACTGATCTAATTCAAACTTCATGTCTGGTTCTCAGGTGGACGATACCCTTATCTGCCTTAGATAGTACCCTGAGTAAATCTCCCCATAGAGATACCCTCCTTGAAAATCCCATCAAGAACCCAGAAAGTAAATGTGAAGGCGTAAATCCTTAGTAACCCTACATGAAAATAAACGATCCTCTTGAAAACCTGAGATGGCAGCATAAGGATGGAATATCAAATCAACGGATGAGATTCCATCGGCACATCTGTGGTCACTCACAACCATCAGATCGGAAGGAGAAGATGGAGTGTTAAGTGCCTTAACCTTGATAGGTGTTGATCGATGGACGAGATTCCGTCGGGAAATCTGTGGTCACACCCGACCGTTAGATTGGTAGGAGAAAGTAGGGGATTAAATGCCTTACCACTTAGATTTCATGTGTCTTTGTGGGTAGCGAAAGAGTTTAGGACCGTAGATCCCCAACTTCCATGAGAGTATTCGGACCGTGGATATTTCCACATTAAGGAAGTAGTGGGAGAGCCCACAAGTAGGGAATCTGTCTAAGCCGTCAGATCTCGGTTGAAAACCCGACAGCCATTGGATCGGTCAGGAGTTACCCGAGGGTTAAGACCCCAGCGTATAGGGGAGAAAAACGCCGAAGCAGATCTAAGCCATCTGATTAACAAAGGCCACGCATCGTGAGATCTCCCATTTCGGGAAATCAGGAATCGAGGAATCGGGATTCCTGTTGAAAAGAGTCTAGGATTTTCCATTGTGAAAACCCTGGGATAGATCTGAGCCATCCGATTGACGGAGGCCACGTGTCATAAGATCTCCCATTTTGGGAAATCGAGAATCACAGAATCGGGATTCCTGTTGACAAGAGTCCAGGATTTTCCATGGTGAAAACCTCAGGATAGATCTGAGTCGTCCGATTGACGAAGGCCACGCATCATGAGATCTCCCATTTTGGGAAATCGGGAATTGAAATATCGAGAGTCCTGGAGACAAGGGATCGGGACTTTCCTGGGTGGAAACCCCGGAGCAGTTGTGGACCATCTGATTTATAGAGGTTACGTGTCAAGAGATTAACCGTATCGGAAAACAAGGCACTGAGAATTTGGAAGTCCCGTGATCGAGAGTTCAGACTCTCGTAATGATAAACCCGATGAATGGACAAGATTATTTCGAAGAATCTCAGGGTCTGTAACGACCGTTCGATGTGAGGAAGAGATGTCAGTTTTACGCTGGGACGTGAATGTGCATTAGGTTAAGTAGCGAGCAGATCTGGATGGCCAGAGTCCACCCACCCAGATCTACGACTGAGGATTCATTCTGGAGCCCCCTTGGCATTCTGCCTTTAATGGGGGGGTGTGGGGGGGTCTGGAATAGTGTGGCGTGTGAAGTGCCCCCCCCTACCATGTCGACTACCATGTCGCGTTACCATCTCTACCACCTATATTCCACTTAACCGCATGACGGGGCCTGTTCTAATTGGTTATTCTCTACCCCTGATGGGATTTGTTCCTATTCACCATTTTCTAACCCTGTAGGGATTTGTCCCTTTTGGGCGGTCGCTAGCCCTATCAGGGTTCGGCGGTTGCAGAGTTGAACGATTAGACATTACTGTAGATTCAAGGTGTCAAATACAAATAGGCATTGTGTTCAAATTGAACCACGATCATGACCTGCGATCACATGGGAATGGAGAAAGAGAGAAGGAGCTAGCTTGCGCTAGGCCTCCATAGGTAATTCGGGGGTTCTGATTCGGTTGAAGACTGGAAAAATCCAATTGAGGTAGTGGGTATGTGAAAAAGTGGTATCAGAGCATGGTTACAACAGTCGGCCTGATTGGGCTCATGCTCAAGTTGCACATAAGCTCCGTTCGAAGTACTCCTATGAAGAGTAACCCCCCTAACGTAACCCTCTTGTCCAGGATTGAAAACTTGGAAATGAGAACCCGACTGTGTATGCATGTGAAAGAGTTATAAATTATGAGCAAATTTAAATATATATATATATATATATATATATATCTAACTCTTGATTAACAATCATCGTTTTTCTTTTCACCTACGCGGACGATCAGTCGCGGGAATTTACAAGACACGGAGAATGGTGACTCACCAAGATATGGGAGAAGGCTCCCACAATAGAGATGAAGAGTATGAAGAAAGGAGAGAAATAGTAATCCCTCTAGATCTAGCCGAGACTGTGAGGAGTCTCATGGTTGAATTGCAAAGCTGCAAGGCCGACAATGAAAGGATGATGAAAGAGAAAGAAAAGCAAATTGAAATTAATGCAGTTTTACTGCAGAGCTTATCTGACCTACAACGACAAATGCAGCATGAACCTGAGATGTAGAACATGATCATGTCAGTGGCCATACTGAGAGAAGCACCTCAAGAAAGGTACAACCCAGAGGTAAAGGAACAGTGCCAGACAATTCCACTGAGAAGGAAGCTGGTGATTCAGAAGGCTCTTCTAGTAGTAGGACCAATTCCTATTCTCAAAGAAAATAGAAGAAGAAAAAGACTTCCAAGGGTCATAGATTTGAGGAATTCAGAAACGCCAAACCTCCCTCCTTCGATAGTGAGATAAAGAAGGGAGAGGAAGCCGAGGCTTGGATTCTTGGACTGAAGAAATATTTCAGAGTCCATGATTTTTCAGAAAATTTGAAGGCCCAAGTGGCCACTTTCAATCTGAATGGAAAATCTTCCATCTGGTGGAAATATCTTAAGAACATGAAAGGGGTCTGCGAGGAGGACTTGTCTTGGAAACGGTTTGAGAAGTACTTCCGAAAGAAGTATTTGTCGGAAAGATATTTCGACAAGAAGGCTAAAGAGTTTTATGAACTCAAGCTAGGGAAACTCACTATAGAGGAATATGTCAACAAATTCCTCGAATTATTGAGATATGTACCCTACATCAAAGAAAAGAAGGCAAAGGCGCAAGGCTTCATCAACAGGTTACCCAAGGAATACCGGAACCGAATCAAATTCGACGAGCCAAAGACCTTAGAAGACACTATTCGAAAAACAACATATTGTCATGAACAATATGGACATCGGGCACAGTCTCATGGAGACTGGAAACATAAGAGTGGTTCAAGATTTCATAAAAAGGGGATCAAATCCTCAGGATTTAAGAGCTACAAGAAGAACCACAGAATGAACTTTCCAACCCGGAGTGTACTCCAGCAGAACTTTCCCTCGGTGGATGGAAATAAAAATTCTAGACCTATACCGGTGAAGACTAATAACCCAAAGAAAGAACCTCTGAAATGCTAGGGTTGCGGAGAAGAGCATCTCCTGAGAGACTGTCCACACCGACAACAGAATAGTCAAAATTTTTATACAGGAAGCTCCCATAGTCAATGATGTGGCAAGGAGTGTGTCGCAGATCTATGCAGCATTGGATAATAACCAAGCTGACCACCAAGCTTCAGTGGTGGAAATAGAAGGTATGATTTTCAACCATCTGGTGTCTGTTTTGATTGACCTTGGTTCAAATTTGACTTACATAGCCCCTAAGACTGTTGATAAGTGTAAACTGCAGCCACAGAAGCAAACCAAGCCATGGTTGGTACAGTTAGCCACTGACACCAAAAGAAAGGTAGTAGAGGTCATACCAGCCTGCCAATTAATGTTGAGTGAATTCCCCACCCAAGCAACCCTTAATGTATTACCCCTGGGATCATACGATCTGTTGATTGGTATGGACTGGTTGGCCACCCATAAAGCCAAATTGGACCATTACTGTAATGATCCCAAGCCCAATTCTTTCTAGGAATCACTAACTACTACTAATTTATTGAGTTATTAAGTGCATACAAGATTCATCAACACATGGAGATCACAATATATTCAAGATGTAGAAGCACAAGCAAAGA
>JZKD02S1605213.1:356547-376181 GCA_000966675.3 Picea glauca | reverse complement strand
TAAAGCAATACTAAACCATAAACAAGCTGATATACAAAACATGGAACAAAGTGTCGATATATTGAAAAGCGAAAGCTATGAAAAAACACCAATTCTGCTCCAGTTTGAATTAGAATTCTATATCCTTGTTCTCCCACAACTGAGGCTGATCGATTATTACAAAATCATAAGTTTAAATAGGTTTCTCATAAGGTAAAACATCCTTGTGAGTAATAGTAAACAGTTTACACAATCTGGGAATAATCCCTAAAATCCCTTAAACTAGGAAACTAAAAATGCAGGTGAAATCCTTAAGATATCCTCCAACTGCTCCTCATATCTATTACCAATTCGAATTAACCTGTAATAGACACAAAAAATCAAGTTAGAAGAATATTTCATTAAGAAAACAATAAAATTTTGACTCCACAGACTCAGCTACAGAATCATCTGATTTTGTAGCTAGTCAAAAATAGCTAACAGGACCAGATCTCAATCAGATAAAATCAAATCGAATCATCTTTTGATAATCTTCAAAATAAATCACTAATAATCCAATTCGAAATTATCATGCAAATCAAATCGCATCAAAGAAATTCAATTGAAATAGAGTACCCAAAATATTTCTTTTTTGAGTTACCATAGGGTATAGTCAAACTTTGACAGGTCGAAATTGGATATGGAACCCAATTCGAATGAGATATGGTACAATCGCAATCAATAATCATGATCAAATAGGATAGCAACCATATCAAATAAGATTTTCCACAAACTACAATTAATATGACCAAACATACGTTAAAGCTGTAGCAATATTATTTCAATCAATCATAACGATAGAAATCCTGTAAGATTCAGCGCGATATTCATTCTATTTTGATCAAATAAGTGAAAACTGTTTCGATTCATATTTAAACCAAACATGTGTAATAGTTTTGACCAAAATCATCATCTATTTTAATTGATGTGTATGACACAGTCAAAATCAAACAGAAATGCTAATCATAACCCGAACAACAATCAAACAAGATTGAGTTTAATATAATTATAGACGAATTCGTTGTTCTGGGCATGTCGTTTTGTTTTACAACTAAAAATATAGTGTTGTTTAATTATTCAACAGAACAAGGTTCGATTTGCCTTACAAAATGACTGACAAGAAGTCTATTTAGCGTTATGATTTACATCAATTCTCAATATAGAACAAAACCCTGTTTTGCAACAAAATCAAAATCGTATCCAGACTGGTCAAAATTACATGAAAGCAACAGATAACCATGATAGATGAATCATAACCAATTCGTATACAGATTGTATTTCAATCATGTTGCAAAACAATTTACTTATAATAGATATAACAGGACCTTCCATCGTAACGAATTTAGATCAAATGAATCCAATCATTGATTACTAAAATAAATAAAAAACAAATCCAACTCATGCCATAAACAAAATTCGATTTACAAATCCAATCATATACAACAATGCATCTTTATGTAACTGAGCAAGTCAATAATGCACACAGAGTTCACGAATGCACCATATAAATGAGCAAGAGTTATACCAGCTAGACCGTTGAGATCATGTCAATTTTGAATTGACAATGGCTGTAGCAGACTCGACATTTTTGAACAGGATCGAACCCGTAGTTCGTTGTTTCTTGTCGTTGGGTTGTTCTCTTGCATTCTGACCAGTGAGCTTTGCCACTTGGTTTTCCAAATCGTGGATTTTGGATTACAATTTTGGGACATCCAAGTAGTATCTCTCCAGCCACAACCCACATTGACCGCAAGGTGGAGAAACAACTTGAACAGAAGGGGGTTTTGACGATTCCCTGAGGGTTTCATGGAGTGGTTCGATACCAGGAAAGTCAGGGTTATTCCGCAGGCAAGGAGGTAAGTTCTTGACGAAATCATGAGGAGGTTTGCCACACAATCCCTCGGAATAAGGATACTCTTCAACGAGAAATCGTTCAATGTCAGAATCAGAGTCCTCGCTGACCACGATGGGCTCTGTTTTGGCAGGGGGCTTAGATTTATTCCTCTGCATGTGAGAGATCAACCTTGCATTTTTCTTGCTTCTAATATTAGCACCATCCTTCGCTCTAGTCTTTCTGGTTGTAGGCTTAGCAACTTCAGTTTGTTTAGTCACAGCCATAGATGAATTCGTAGGTGACCCGGGCTTGGGCTTAGGTAACAGAACATCAAAAGGCACAGGGGTAGGTTTTCTCTCGGTCACCATGACCTTGTCCACCTGTGGAGGGTTGGACTCTTCAAAACCATTACGGTTGAGAAACTCATGCCAAGAATCACGACGTAACCCCAATTCATGAACCAAAATTATTTTAATTAAACCCACATGGAAGAGGCCAGTATCAGCCAGGCTACACTTGTATCGTTTAGCCATTTTGAACAAACTTTGGTGCAGATAGTGAGGCAAACTTAGTTCGAATCCCATAAAAACCGTTAATAAATGCAAATGAAACAAATAGACAAACCCGTACCTGCCTTCACAAGTAACAAATTGTTTGATAATCATTAAGAGGTCATACCAGCGGGGTTTCAACATCTTTGCAGGCAAACCTCTATCGCATGAGCTAATTTTCCGAGAATGAAACAACAATGTCCATGGGACATCATCAACCTTGCAGCTCTTCGACCATTTTTGTCCCTTGACAGGCAGGCCAGTTGCCATACTGAGAAACTGTTCAGTGATTTCAAGCTGGACATCTCCAACTTTGGCTCGGCAGCCGTCGAATGACAAAGCAAATTGCCGAGCCACAGTGAAGCTATAACCATCAAACTTCCTAATGAATGCAAGCCATCCATAATCTTCTAGGTCTTTATATGCACTATCAAATGTCAACAATGCTTGGCACCCATTGGGATCGACCCTTACAAAAGGATCCATGGCTTCTGTACATGGTAGGGTTCGAACTGAATGGATCAATGCACAGGGTGAAAACGAGAGGGTTTGGCAGCTTGAATGCTCGAAGAGACCGGAAATAACTGCATGTGTGTGAAGGTGGTGGGATTACCACCGCTACGCATCATATTAATTTCTGAGTACAGTGTTATTATAACCATAATCATTTATACCATGCATATCGGTTAACAAATAGATGTGTCATCACATTAACGTGCCACTCACCCGATACAGAACCAACACCATACGTTGCATTCATTGCCAAGTGTACAGTTTAATCCAAAACCATATCCATAGTGTCAATCAATCGTTTCACACCAAGGTTAAAATTTAATCAATGTCAAAAACTATTGATCGCTCCATGAAATATCCACTCATAAAACAATATGTCCAAGCATCGATCCAAAAGATTTAATCAACGCGCCCTCAAAACATTGCTATTTCTCCAAAATTACCTTATAATCTTACCAATACAATTCGTTTGCACAATGAAACGTTTGCATTCCAAAGTTTTTAGAACATTGCAATCGAGAATTTCTCATGATATCAATGAGTCAAGAACCTATAACAATAAGAATAAAAACATATGAGACCAGATCCATCATAACATAGATAAGATCAAAATAAAACCAATAAATCTTGATGCTCACAAGCTTAGTAGTCAAACAGATCCAAATGTGCAATGAAGGTAAGAATAGGCTTAAAAGACACAAGTTTGAAAAACCTTTTGCAGTCATGCGATAAACCAATGGTCGAGTATCCTTAGGAGAAATCAATAAAAGACGACTATAGTCTAGACGATGAAAAAGGTATTTTCACACTTTCAGTTGTGAAAATCAAATCAAAACCAAATTGCAATTGTCGCAAAAATGAAACAAATGTCTTGAAGCACAATGCGACGATGATTTGTCATCAACGAGACAAGAGGTGTAGGCAGATTTTTTTAAGAGCAATTAAAAAAAATGATTTGGTTTCCAACACCCTCTTTGTGTCCTTGGCAACCCCAATATAAAATCCATGCTGACTGCATCCCACTACCTCTCAGGTATGGGTAATGGTTGATAAAACCATGCATAATGTTTCTTTCCCTTCTAATGCTAGAAAATTCGGTATCTATCCATGAATCTCTTGACGTGTGCTCGCATTCCTAGCCAAAAATATGACTCATTCAACTTTGTGAACGTCTTGTCGTGACCAAAGTGCCTAGCCAATCCTCCATTGTGTTTCTCCTTCAACAAATTCTCCCTCATGGAGCATTTCAGAATACATAGTTGATTACCTTTAAACAATAGCCCTTCTTGGATCATGTATTTTGTCCATTAGATTTTATCTCTGAGAATTGGATTTTCAATTTCCTCATACACCTCTTTAAAATCTGGATCATCCCTGTACATGTCCCTGAGATCATCAAAATCAAATGTTTTGACTTTGAACTCCTTCAATAGCAAACACTTCCTGCTCAAAGCATTATCAACTTTGTTAGCAGTACCATAAATATGTTTAATCATAAAAGTAAAGTTTTTCATATATTCAACCCATTTAACATGTCTCTGATTCAACTTTTCTTGTTGAGTGACAAATTGCAATGCATGATTGTCACTGTATAAGACAAATTCCTTGGGAATCAAGTAATGTCTCCATTTCTTCAATGCCTGAATGAGAGCATAGAACTCCTTATCATAAGTGGAATACTTCACTTTCGCTTCATTCAACTTCTCGCTGAAGTATGCTATCGGCATGTCTTCTTGACTCAAGACTGCCCCTATTGGAAACCCACTTGCATTTCATTTCGCCTGAAATGTCTTTTGGAAATCTAGCAACACCAAAGTTGGTTGTTTCGTGATCTTCCTCTTCAACAAATTAAAACTTTTCTCAGCTTCTTCTATCCAATGAAAACATTTATGTCTCTTCTTCACTATATCCATCATTGGTGCACTAATTCCACTGAAATTTCTAATGAACTTTTGGTAGAAACTAGCCATTCTGTGAAAACTTCTCACCTCAAATATACTCTTCGGTGATGGCCAATTCTTGATCACTTCCACTTTATCGGGATCCATCCTCAATTCATCCACAGAAATACCAAAACCCAAATAGATGAGTTATGTCTTCATGAATGAGGACTTCTTCATGTTTATCAACAACTTCTCCTACTGTAATTTCCTCATCACTGTAGCCAAATGTTTCAGATGCTCTTCCACTGTTTTACTGAAAATCAGTATGTCATCCAGATATACGATAACAAATTTTCTGATGAACTCCCTCAAGAATTCTTTCATCAACCTCATGAAGGTAATCGGTGAATTTGTTAAGCCAAATGACATAACAAGCCATTCATACAACCCTTCGTTGGTTTTGAATGCTGTCTTCCATTCATCACCTTATCTCATGCGGATTTGATGATAACCACTTTTCAAATCAATCTTTGAAAATAATTTTTCTCCACTCAAGCAATCCATCAGATCATCCATCCCTGGCAATGGAAATCTGTACCTGATGGTTATTTTGTTAATCATCCTCAAGTCAGTACACATCCTCCAGCCTCTGTCTTTCTTCAGACTGAGTACTGTCGGAACAACACATGGACTCAATATTTCTTTGACCAAACCTTTGTCTAACAAATCCTGGACTTGTCTTTTAACTTCTTCATTCTCTTGCGGCGTCAATCTGTACGTGGATTTGTTTGGAAAACTGGCTCCTGGTATGAGATCAATATGATGACTCACACTTCTAATCAGTGGTAACCAATAAGGTATTTCATCCACTACTATGTCAGTGAACTCTTCTAGTAGTTCCTGAACTTCTTCTGGTAAATCATCCACCCTTGTGCTGGTCAAAACAATCTTTGGTTTCCTGAACACAATGAATTGTGGTTCCTCCTTCTTCTTAACCTCTATAAGAAGTTCCTTCCCACTCATGAGAAGTATGGTGTTACTTACTTCAGGTTTCACCTCCTTATCTTTGATTGGAAGCAACATGTGAGTTCTCCCATTCTTCTCTAGGGTGTATGTGTTCATTCTCCCATCATGAATCACATTTTTGTCATATTTCCACGGTCTACCTAGCAACAGATGACAAACATCCATGGGAATGACATCACAAAGTATCTTATCATTATATCCTCCTATCTTAAATTCAACTAAACACTATTTAGTGATAGTTACCTGATGTCCTTTTTGTAACCATGAAAATCTATATGGGCTTGGATGATCAATCGTCTCTAGCTCTAGCTTTTATACCATCTCTGTAGAGATGAGATTATCCATGCTACCACTGTCCACAATAACCTTGCATACCCTGTCCTTGGTTTTGCAAGCAGTCCGGAAACTTCTGCTTCATTGGACTGAACTCTCCACCTCCTTCTCTAGTGTCAAAAGAGCTTTTTTCATCATCAACAATCTTCCACCTTCAACATATTCTACCTCAATGTCTCGCCTCTGTGCTTTGGTGATGTGAGTTTCTCCACTCTCTTTCTTTTTATTTGGACACTCGTAAGACTTGTGCCCATTCTTTCCACATGTGAAGCATTTTAGTTCTCCACCTCTTCCTCTTCCTCTACCTCTGGTACGAGGAAAAATATTATTATCAACATAATCTCCTCTCTGTTCAGTATGCTTCCCTCTTTGTTCAACATATTGTCCTCACTGTGAGCTTCCACCTCTCTCAGTTCGAGTCTGAGGTTTCTTCCAGTCCTCCTTGGGTTTCTGATTTTTATCCTGGGTGACTAATTTGCCTTTGGGTTGACTTCTGCCTCAGCATCTTTGACCCTTCTTTTGACTCATCTTCTCTTCTACTTTTAGAGCCATCTGATAAGAATTTTCCACAGTTCGAATGGTTACCATGCTCATCTCATCCTGACAGTTGTATCTCATGCCATTCATGTATTTGGAAACCTTTTCATCATCGCTTTCCCGATGACCTGCCCTGATATTCAGCCTGTAGAATTCTTCAGTATATTCTTTCACTATCATCAGCTTCTATCTCAAGTTTTGCATCCTTCGAAACAGAGTAATTTGATAATTTCTAGAGATGAATTTCACCTTCATCTTTGCGATCATTCTATCCCAGCTTTTGATCTTCTGCTTGCCTTTGCAGCGTCTGTCAGCTTGTAGTTCATCCCACCACAATGTTGCATGTCCCTTCAATCTCGTGACAGCATGTTTGACCTTCTTGTCCTCTTTGCCATCTTCATAGTCAAAATATGTGTCCAGAGCTCTAATCCAGTCTAGAATCTCCTCTGCATCCAGATTTCCCTCATAAACTGGAATGTCCATTTTCACTCTTGCACCCATTCTTGCAATAGCCCTAATGAAACGTTCGTTTGCTGCATCTTCGAATCCAACTCCTTCTTCTTCATGCTCATCTTCAATTTCACTTTCGAAATCACTAAGATCCCAAGCACTGACTATACGTCTCTGTGCTATCTCCATGTCTTCAATTCTGGCGCGTAAATCACGCATTTCTCTTTCTATGAATAGATCAGGCATTTGGCTACCCCTTCTTCTCGGCATTTCCCTATCTTCTGGTGGATCGGGTGTTTGCCTATCCCTTCTTATCGACGACATGGTGAATTCTCTTTTTCCTTGCTACAGAAAGAAAAGAACCTTTCTGGGCTCTGATACCAAAAATGATGATGCAACCCTCCTAACCCGTGGGTCAGAAGGTCCACGTGTACAAAATATTTCTCCCTACACTGGCCCGAAGATCTTTTCAAAAATAGTTCCTCTATTTTCCTTTTAGGAAATCTGCACCCACAATTAACTTTGAGAAATCCCCCCTTATACTTTGGGAGATCGAACTTCACACTTTCGCGAATCCGGAGGTCAAGCACCTTGCCTCTCAATCTCTGAAAACCTGAAAATAGTCAATGCTTGACCTTTTCTTCCTCTATTTTGGATTTCTCCTTATCGCGATTTCAGTGGTTGCGATGTCAGGCAACTCGTTCCCTCGATTCCTGAAACCTGAATTACCGAAACTCCGATGCGCTCACAAGATTGACCTTTTCAACAACCCCTCTTTCCGTTGGGACTTTAGACTTCGCGATTTCGCGAATTCTATTGCAAAGAATTCGAGTCTTCACCCCACGAAACCATGAAATGGTCAATGGAGTTTGATTTCCGTGTCGATAGTGCGCCACCTGTCCACCTTGTTGATTCTTGTAGCCCACATGCTCCTTTCAGCCCTTCAGGACTTCACGTTTCATGATTTCACGAGTCCGGTGGCCAAGATTTCAGAACTTCCACTCACTAAAACCCGAAATAGGAATCCACAGTAAAATCCAATAGCTCATGTTGGCTAGAATCTATGGTTCAAGTCCTTCTGAGCTTGAACCCCTCAAAATCAATCGCTGTAACTCCCCTTCTCTTCCGTAAGATCTGAAAACTCATGGGACTTCGCGAATTCTCTACAGAGAATTTCGACCATCTATTTCTTTCCTTTGCAAGGACTTCTACAAATCCATACCAAGTGGTTTTCACAGTAGTTAACCACCTGCGACCCAACTTGCAATGCCTTCTCACTGTTCCAAGGCACCAGCTTCCTGTGATTCCTTCGATGACTGTGGAGACTCTATCCCTTTTGGATTTTCTCCAACTCTGAGCCTTGAGGAAGACTCCTGCACACACTCCTTGCGACATACCTTCAAACACCTTCAAGGGTTGAACTTCCATTGACTCTGTGCACTCCTGCAGCAGCAATCTCTCAACAAATCATCAAGGTCACTAAACCTGGATCTCTACTCAACCTACACACACCTTGCATGGCTCTTATGCCCAACTGCACTTCTGAGGGGATGAGAACAAAATCTATCTTATCTGAGCTTTCAAAGATGAACCTATGAACCCTTTGTCAACACACTTCTTGTGGACAATTCGACTGCACTCCTTGCAGGAACTCTTGCTCAGATAGAGAAACAATTGAAACTCATTTCACTTACTCTCTCTCTTTCATATTTCAAACATTCAACAAGAAATCATTCATACATACCATAAAATAAATTTCATGATAGAAAGAGTAAAAAATTCATGAGCATAACATTCAAAAATGCATACACAGAGAATATATGAACACCATGAGTCTGAATCAAAGCATTCTTGTATTAATCTAGAACTTTTGTACATGGAGTTCTTCAACACATCTCTCTGCTTCTTCTCTTCTATTCTCTTATATGCTCTCAATTGGCATATCCCCCTTCTATTTTTTTCTATTTTTCTCTTCTTTTAAAATAATACAATGAGGGTGTCTATATTCCATTTCCCTCTCTCATTCTAAAACTGTCTAATCTAGAATTGAATTATATTTACTTGCATTAACTATCATAAATGCCTTCTATCTACTAAGGACAAGAGTGAATCGCTCAAGGTCCGTTTACATTTTACAGGTGTGCCTCCACGTGATGGCTTCATTAATGTTTCAAGGCATTTTCAAAATTTTCACTGGGCACTTTCCCAGCTGTCCTTTATCTCTGCGCTAGCTCGCTTGAGATGCTCCTGCATCACAAAGGCAAGTCGTGCTGGAAAGAGGAGCGCCCAACCAACAAAACTGAAAGAGCCAACAACACAGGTGTGGTGGGAAAACACCTTGGGGTTTCCCAAATGCAAGGAAAAATAGGGTTTCCAGAGGTGAAAAAATGAAAGTTGGAAAGAGGGGCACCCAAAGGAAAGTTGAGTAAGAAAGAGGAGCGCCCAACCAACAAAACCAAGGATCCAGTGGCACAACTTACAACTGGGAAGAAACTTGTCGTTTCCCAAAGCCAATGCAAACATGGGGATTTTCTACAACACACCAAGGCAAGTTGAGAAGATAGGTGCTCGGAGGCGTGGCAAGAGGGACATCCCACATCAATGAAGGGATTCCAAATGCAAGGCAGGTGGAGTTGGAAAATAAGAGGGGAAAAAGGATAGACAAATCGAGTTGGAAATATGGGAAACCACATGAGGAAATATGAATAAAATAAATAAGTGCACGCAAAGACGGGGAAACACTATTTCACAAGATGTGTTCCAGACCAACAAAACCGAAGAGTCAGTGAGACAACTCATGTGGGAAAAAAATTGGGGTTTCCAAAAGGAAAGGAAGGAAGAGTTGGAAATATGGGTGGACAAAGGCAAGGTGATTTGACAAGTTAGGTGCGCAAATGAAAGGCGATTTGGAAAGACGAGCGCCCACAAGAGGAGTCATTGTGAAAATGAGGCAGGGCACCCAAACACATTGAGAGGCGAGTTGGAAAGATGGGAGCCTGAATGCAACACAAGGCGAGTTGGAAATATGGGCACCTGAATGCAATGCAAGGCAAGTTGGCAAGATGGGTGCCTCTATCTTTCCAACCACAATTTTTTTTTTTCCTTCGTGGAAAGTGCAACGGATATGTGTGGCAATAGAAAGGAAAAATCATGAAAATTTTGGTCATATGTAGTGATAATTTCATCAATCCCAATACTTTTAGTGCCCCTGATGTTCTCTTCTAGGTCTCATCTATGCCAATGGAATCCAAAAAATTCTTCAAACCCAAATATTTTGTGGCTATCGAAAATAAAACTCCAGGATTCCCCCCTTCAAAAATCGACAAGTTTTAATCTCCTAGTAGCCCAACCCTTGGTAATTGAACTTGTATACTAAAAACTTTGGACCACCTCCTTGGGATCGTCTGAATAATCGACCAACTGGATGTCTTCAGTATCCTCCTCTATAGTGTCCATCCCTCCTCCTTAATCCTACTATTCCCGAGAGAGAGAGAGAGAGAGAGAGAGAGAGAGAGAGCTTGGATAAGGATCCATTCTCAATGGCTTCACCTAATATCTTATGGTAGTCATGGGGGAATTTGAAGGTAGGGGTTTAACATATAGTGTCAATAGGTGGTGACCCATGTGCACATATAATGGACTCAAGAATTATCCCTATGATATTATGATTTTCCAAATAATTCCAAGGTGTAAGGTTGTGTTAATGTGATAAATTCTACTTTAGTAGTGCCTATCAATCAAAATATGAGTTATTGGACCCCCACTTAATGAATGGCCTAAAAAAGTCACTATTCTTAGGGGGGATTAAATATTTATGGGAGAATATAACCACTCCTACTTGACCAACCAATCAAAACCTTAATAACAATATTCCTTTATGTGTTGATGATATGATATGCCCTTACTAGGTCTATATAAAGGGATTTTGTTTTATGTTTCTTTAATGATGGCCAACCATTTATTACTTATATTTTGGAAATTTTTTACATATCCAAATGGATCCTTCTCTAAAACTTATTGTATTATTATACTATTATAAGAAGGTAGGAAGAAACAAGTGGATCCAATCAAGTTTCAAATGAACATGGAGCATTAATTTTCTTCTTGCCAAAGGTCATCCTACAAATGATATCCATGGAAAACGTTGAGACCAACTTTATCACATTTATTACTTTCCTTAATGCACACCACTTGTTGACATTTTGTGCAAGGGCCAAGATCTCTTCCTCCCTCACAAATATAAGTGAATCAAGGTTCTTTGGACTAAGGATCTTCAACATGAACCCATTTTGCATCACATACTATTGCCACTGATATTGCACTATGCACTGATATTTTTAACTACATTCAACATTTAATCATTTATTTTTCCAGAGTACAAACTACATCAAATTGTTTTCAAACTATAATTTCTAAAACTACGTATTGCGAGTCAATCCTATAGTCACAAACACAGTAACTATACCCCATGAAATTACCATTTTCGACAGTGGAATGCTTGGTGGCCTCCTTCTTTGTCTTTGTCTCTGTGCTTGGTCTCCTTATCTGTCTCTATTCTTGGCCTCCTCCTCCTCTTGCGCTAGCTCTTCTCGACTTTATCGCTTGCCCATTTCCCCTTTTCTCTATCGTGAAAATTTTCCCTCTAATTCTCTGTCACGCGAGTGTGAGTGTGAGTGTGATCTAAATTCGTGAATACTTGGCCTCCTTCTCTGTCTCTGTTCTTGGCCTCCTCCTCCTCTTTCCCTAGATCTTCTCGTCTTTATCTCCTGATCATTTCCCCTCTTCTCTGTTGTGCAAATTTTCCATCTAATTATCTTTCACGTGAGTGTGAGTGTGGCATAAATTCGTGAATGAGTATAAGGCGCGAGTGTGGAACGTGTTTTGTTTATTTGAATTTTTTTGTTTTTTTTTTGTTTTTTAAATTAATATATTTTATATAATTAATTTACATTTAATTAATATATAATATATAAATAATGTCTCATGTGCATTTGATTAATAGGTTATAGGATTTATATGGTTAGATATACTTTGAGAAAATGGTTATATGGTTAGGGATCCTAGGGGCTAAACGATTAGACATAGTTTTATTTCTTATACAAGTTGTGGGTTATAAGTCACAAGAATTAATAATGTTAAGGGTTGTATGTGTTAGAGGTTATGAGGGTTAATGGTTATAAGTGTTCATGGTTAATTGTCATAGTGGTTGCTCATTATAGAGGTTATGGGTTATATAAGCAATGGGATACAAGGGTTACAAGTTAGTGGTTGCAAATTGATTCATATTTTTGGTAGGTAAGAGTTGATAACTAATAGGGGTTAAGGATTGGAATGGTTAATATTATAGAGGTTATAACGGTTATGTGTTAGGAACTATAGTGGTTAAGGTTTTAGCGTTTGAGGTTACATATTATATTGGATAATTTATTCAAATTATGGGTTAGTAATATTGATAGGGGTTATAGGGTTTAGAGGTAATTAGGTTATATGATGTGGGGCTTATGGGTTACACAATTAATGGATGGTTTATATGGGTAAAGGGTTATAAAATTTAGATTTATGTTAGTAAGGGTTGTAGATGAAGTCGTAGGATCATTGGGGATAATGATTATGGTGATAATTATGATAGGGTCTATAATGGTTAGTACTTATAGGTGTTTTGTAAATCATGGATTATAATAGTTAGGGTTAAGGTATTACAAGTGTTTACACATAAATATTATTGAGGTTACAAGGGTTACGTCTTAGGAGGGTTTAGAGAGTAGGTGTGTTTGACTATAGGGGTTAAGGTTGGTGGGGGTGATGAGACTTAAGTATTACAAGGGAAATATGTTATAATTGTGAGGTTGCATAAGAGTGTTATATGGTGTAGTGATTAGAAGTTAGGGGTTAAGGGTTAGATTTTAGGGTTCTTAGGGTAGGCATAGAAATTATAGGGTATAAATTGAAGATAAACATTGTACACGTTACACAGGCTAGGGTTTAGGGGTTATATGGTTTAAGGATTATCATGATTTTTGAGATAAATGTTATATGTTTCAAGGGTTATAAGGTATCAATAGGGTTGATACACATTAATGTTTGTAGGAATTAGGAGTTATGATATAGGGTTTATATTGAAGATAAATGTTATACACATTATGTAGGTTATGGTTGAGGTGTTATATGGTTCAAGTATTATCATAAATTTTGAGATAAAGGTTATGGTTTGGGGGTTATAAGGGGATTCTAGTAATTAGGAGTTATGATATAGGGTTTAACTATTACTTCACTTAAGGATTTAGATAAGTTATTTATTAAGGGTAATAGGTTTAGGTTTAGGGAGGATATGAGGGTTCCTCATTTGGTGTTGTATGTTATAGGATTTGGGTTTAAGGGTTATAGGAGATTTAGGTTAAGGGTTATATGTATTGGTGTTGATAAGGGTTATGGGTTAAAAGTTGTAAGAGTTAGGCACTGATATATGTTAGAAATTGGGGGTTTACTGGGTTAGTTTTTTGGGTTTATATGGACTACAAGATTGCAATAATATGGGTTATATGTGGGTTACATGGCATGCATTCTATGTTATAAGGATCAGTGGTGATAAGGTTGAGGGGTTTGGGAACTGGTTTTTATAGTGGATAAAGTTTAAACATTAAGCATTGTTATAATGGTTATAGTGGTAAAAGATTATAAGGTATTAGGTTAGTGGTTTTAGGGTTTTGGGGTTATATGAATTAGGGGATATAATCTTCAAGGACTTAAGAGTCTTAGGGTTATAAGTCTAGGGATTAGGAATCATAAATGTTATATGTTCAAAGCATTAGGTATTATAAGTGTGAGGATTTATAGATGTTATATTATTAGATTTGATAGAGGTTCTAAGGGTTAGTTTTTAAAAGTTGGTATGTGTTCTAGGTTAATTATGTCATTTACAATTCCTTAAAGGTTTAAGGTTATATGAGTCATATGGTTAGGGGTACTCATTTTGGATAATGGTTATTATAGGGTGAAAATTCACAGGGGTTATAACAATTAGGAGTTATAGGTGTTATTCAAAGTAAGGGTTAGGATATGTATGTCATGTTAGAGTTTAGGTGTTAGAATTACAAAGTTTAGGTGTTACAATTATAAAGGTTAGAGGTTAGAATAATAATGTTTATTGGTGTTAGTTTTCTAATATTATAAAGGTTAAGGGATATGTGTTATATCATTATTTTTGGTGTTAATGGTTAAATTGGTTTACAAAGGATTGTGGTTAGGGGTCATAGGGGGTGACTAAGGGTTATAGGAATTAGGGTTGATACATTCTTAGGAGTTACGAGATAGGGTTTATGTGCCATTGGGAGTACAAGTTTAGTTGGGTTATTGATGAAGGGTAATAGGGTAAATTTTAAGGAGTTATAAGGATTAAAAATATGTTGTTATATGTTAGAGTGTCCATATTTAAGGATTGTAAGAACTATGAGTTAAGGGTTATAAGGATTTTGAAATAAATTATAAGCAACCACTTGATGTTGGTTTTCCTACCCAAATTTCTAATTCTACGCCTGAGAGACAGAGGATGGGGGTGATAAGAGATATATATTATAGAATAAAAAATGTCCCATGTTCATTATGTCATTTACCCTGCCTCTTTTTTTGTCCCATTATTTTTGTTCCTTGTAAGAATCCCTAAGGTCATAGGACACAAAATGACATGGTATAACCCTACATTTTTGTCTATTTTCTTTCAAATCTTTCGTCTATGTTTCCTCATCCAAATTTCCTAGAGGTATGGGATGTAGTGGGAGAGGAGGATTGAATCTTAGCCTGATCTGTTTGAGCTTGATTTTCCTCAAAGACTCCTTGTAAAATTGAGACCTATGCATGGTAGTTTATAAATTATGAGGGGATTGTGGTTCTATCCTCTAAATATTATAAATGGATTTATTTGTAGTTTGATAATGGAAAGTAGACACTAAGATTAAGAACAAGGGAATATTTGAGTTAACAAATAAAGAATTTGTAACCGATTACATATTGAGTTAAAAAATGAATCATCGTCTTCTAGTTTGATTTTCCCCTATATATATGTATGATCCACTAAAGGTGATACATTATCTTATTTATTATCCCATAATTTGAAATGTGTAAGCTTCCACATCAAGCATGGCCATGCTAGAATCATGGGGTCATTGGACTCAAGAAGGGATGAGGATTTACAATTATACATAGATGTGGATAGTTGGAGGAGAATGATAGTTTTGAAGGTGCTAGGCCTCTTCCTACACACCACCAGATCAACTCTCATTGGAGTTAGCTTAAAGAAAACCCAAGACGACGAGGCAGTCTTGAAGTTGTTCTCTGTTTTTATTCTAGAGTAGACGAAACACATTGAGTCAATATGAATATGCATTATGTGGAAATCATGATAAGAAATAGAGAATATCCCAAAAAACGTTTATATAACTTGAAATGATATCATTTAGGGATAAAAAATGCCTAGAAGATCTTGGAATTGTAAAAAGGAAAAGAAGGGGTCGTGATTCTAATAATATTATGCTCATTGGATGATTGAAAACACAAAGAACAAATTTTTTGAAAGTGATTTCCTTCACAATTGCAACCATTTAGGTCTCACAAAAGATCAAGTCAATGCATTCCTTAGAAATTTCCTTAGGGACACATGGGCCATTCATCACAGCCATTTTTATAGTGTTGATTAAAAAATGAACGAAAAGAGGGATTTTTCATCACAAATATGACACACCAACATTGTATATACAATGTATGACCTTAAACAAAAATGAATAAAGACTGAGGAAAACTTAAAACTTGTGTCGACCAATTGGTGTACTTTGAAAGAAAATTAGGGTTTATGGTTTACGTGATGAATTGATGATGGAATAAAGTGCGTGTGTGAGTCAAATGTGAGTCCAGAAACCCTACCATGTATTTAAGGCATGCAAATAGTTTATCCATGTCAAATTTTAGTGCATACAAAAACAATATGAAAACATTTCAATGTTGGCCCCATTCATAGGTCATTGTTTCCCGTGTCTAGTCCTAGTAACAATTCCTTGTAAAATTCATTCGACTGTACAAAAATCCCCGCATCTATTAGTGCAATGGAGTATTTTTATGGTGTTGATTAAGAAATCAACGAAAGAGAGGGATTTATGGTCCATGCATAGGGATTTATGGAATCACAAATGCAATATGTGATATAACAATGGTAATTTCAAATTCATTTGTAACATGAAGTATGGTTCTCATGGTTTTCCAAGTAATTATCTAGGGTCAAACAATAAGGTACAAGATCATAGAAATTTCCTTAGGGACGCATGGGCCATTCATCACAGTGATTTTTATAGCGTTGATTAAACAATGAACGAAAAGAGGGATTTTTCATCACAACTATGACACACATACATTTTATATACAATGTAGAACCTGGAATAAAAATGAAGAAAGACTGATGAAAACTTAAAACTTGCGTCAACCAATTTGTGTAATTTGAAAGAAAATTAGGGTTTATGGTTTACATGATGAATTGATGATGGAAATAAGTGGTTGTGTGAGTAAAATTTGAGTCCATAAGCCCTCCCATATCATTAAGGAATGTGAATAGTCTATCCATGTCAAATTTCAGTGCATACAGAAACAATTTGAAAAAATTTCAATGTTGGCCCCATTCACAGGACACCATTGCCCATGTCTAGACCTAATACAATGTATGTTCATTGTTCCTTTTAAAATTCATTGAAAATAAACATGTTCCCGCATATAATACTGTATATTTGAGTCTAGAAACCCTTCCACATCATTAAGGCATGCAAACAATCTATCCATGTCAAATTCCAGTGCATATAGAAACATTTTGAGAGAATTTCAACATTGGCCCCATTCATAGGTTATTGTTGCCCATCAAGTTACTTTTGAACTAGATTGCATATGAGAATGAAGCTCTATATGAAAAATCAAGCTACATATCATCAAGGAAAATCAAGATTACGGTTGAACTAGCTGAGTGATGTTTGAGTCTAGAAACCCTCCCATATCATCAAGGCATACAAACAGTCTATCCATGTCATCTTTTGCACAATAATTTTGGTTGATTAGGATGAAGAATCCTGTGAAATGGAAAAAGGAGCGGAAAAGGTGGAAGTTTGAAGATTCTTTGTTACATGCCTATGTTAAGCGATATTGGCCACGAGAATGGAATCTTGTATCGTAGAGAATGAATAGAGCCTTGGACAGAGATCCAAAATCCTGTGTAGAGAGGTGGAAGAACTACTTGAAGCTTGGAATCAAGAAGGGCTCCTTATCAGAAGACGAGTATCATCTTGTTATAAGTCTTTAGGAAAAAATAATAAAAGATTTGAATAACACAAATTCAAACCTGCAAATTCAAGTCAAAAGAAGTGTACTTGAATATAGTAAAAAGCATAGGCATACTGTTTCAACGAAAAGCAAAACCAACATTTTTTGATGTAGATACTATTTCAAATTTGGATGGAAATCTTATAGAAAGGAGAGGCATAACAGACAATTTTAGATGAAAATATGACAAATATTTTTTTTTCTCATGAAATCCCTAGGATGACATACCTACATCGTTGGTATGAGATGTTTTCGAAATTTCTATATCTGATTTCTGCAATTTTGATGGATTTGCATTGAAAATGCTCACAAATGGTGTTTTTTTATATTTGTCATTGAAACCTAAGAACCTGGCAACCACACCGACCATTACCAGAACAATGGATTATATTTTTGAATTAATGCCTTGTTCTGGACAGTTTTTTCAACAACATGTTAGTTTGACAAAAGATTGGGATTGATCATATTTTATTCAAGAACGACAAAAATTTAAATTATGCTTGTCATTCATTGGATTTTATAAAAATATAAACATAAAAATGTAAATCCTTGGGATGACATACCTACATCGTTAGTATGATTAGGCGCAATCGCGTAAAGATATTCTTGGTTTCAAGAATAGTTCATTCTCTACTAAACTTGGGAAACCATGTGAAGGTGGAAGTTATAATTATGCGCCCCCCCCCCACCCACATCACTCTCAATTTCCCCATAGTACCTAATTTTAAATTATAAAGAACATGTATCATATACTGTATTATACAGAACAAAAACATATAAAGATCATATAAAAGATATAAACACATACCTCTTCTTTTCAACAATTAAATATCAGTCATATTCTTCTTAATCTAGCTCAACATTTGTATCAGGATTTGGTTAAGAATTGATATTGGTGAAAGGCTCTTTCATATCAACATCATCATCAATGTCACTTTCACTAATATAGTTATCTATATCGTCAATGAGATCGCCATATCCTACATTTGTATGATCAACATATTCAACTTCTTTGTCTGACACATCGACTATAACCACCTGCTCCTGATCTTCATAATCATGATCTTCTTCCTCATTATTATATTCATCGTCAGCTACATGATTATAATTTATTGGTATTCCACTTGGATCATATATAACAACGTATGACCAACCTACTTTACCAGGTACCTCTGAGTAAAATACTTGCTCACGTTGACTTGGAAGAACATAAGGCTTTGTACCCAGTTCAAATTCCCTTGTATTAACCATGGTAAATCCATTATCATGCTCAATAACAGTTCTCTAAGGATCATGTTTATGCATCCGTAGCTTGTACCATTTCACCTCAAACAAAACTATTTTAAAGGAATTAAAATCACACTCAATTATATCCTCCAAATTCCCATAGCACCTATTCTCAGTTTCTTCCAGATTTCCATCACTTCTAGAGGAAATGTTGGTGACCTTAAACACTGCAGTTATCCCACAATCCTAGGTTTTCATCTTATCATCCAACATTTTGATACAAAATTTATGACCATTACACCGCATAGCCTTGTGATGTTTCAACTGCAGCATAGAAAACAAGTAAAAAATACATTTCCAATTAATAAAACTCATATAGGACTTAGTAAATATATATTTCAAAAATTAAACAAACCAAATACATTGAAAAATTGGGAAATGACTAGGAAAATGTGGGTAAACAATTTACTTACATGTTTATCTTTTAAACCAAATGCTAAATGAACTTCCCTAGTTGACGTAACATCATGAAATTGATCTCAATGACGATGCGTTGTTTTAATCATCTTACTCACCCCTTCCCATGATAACCTACCGAATTATTCTTCAGTTTATTCTATCCAATGCTCCATCCAATCAAGGTTGTTTTCAATGTAAAAATTTAAAGCATCTCACTCTCGAGCAACTATATTTCAATATGCATCATTAATTAAATATTGTTAATAAAGGAATAGTTTAACATAGTTCAATATGCAAGAATAAAAAATGTAAAATATCAGTATGATAAATAAAATTGTAAAAATAAATGTGTAATATATTAAATCTACGTCAACATCTAATAATTACCTTTCAGAGTCCTCATTTTACCTTTCCCCAATAGGACCTCCCCTTCAAATTTGTTGATGGAGTCGAGAT
>JZKD02S1605213.1:327662-356497 GCA_000966675.3 Picea glauca | reverse complement strand
GCATTGATATACCATATATCCCTCAACCATATAACCCTCCGGACGTGTTGTTTGTTTAACAAAATCCTTCAATGACTTCAACTGCCTCTCCACATCCACATCGACCTTGTGTGTAATGGTCCACATAATTCAATCTCCTCAACTTGGCGTATGAGGTAGTGTTATTGTGCATTGAAAAGTGTTGGAGGTAGATACTATTACATTTGATACATTAGTCAGGGAATTTCTCTCTTCCAATACCTTATATCTTCTTTATGGATTTGTTTTGATGATAGCCACCTACAAATGTCGATACAATAAAATAATATCAAGGAATACATAAATTTGTAGATAAAACATAATATGCCAATAAGTTCCTCTACAAATCACATAAGAAGTATATTTTCCTTATAAAACAATACTTACCTCATGTATTGTCCAAGTACATAAATAATTTGTTTTATGTTGTTATCAAATTCGACTGGGAGAGATAAAGGTAGAACATACTGTAACAAAAAACAAATAATTATCATTTGTTTCCAAAAAATGCATACCAATAAGGAAAGATATTATAACCTACTAATTACCTTAATTAATGTATGCCATTCGTGTGTTTTAACCCCACCAAAATCACCTTTTTTTGTTAAGATATTTTGTATGTTCGACGAAAACGTCATCGGAAACCTAATTTTTGAATGACCTCTTTTACAATATTTCTATGTTTCTCCGTCAATAACCAAGGAAGAATAGATTTTTTTTCATGACCATCACCATTAGAACTCATAGTAACACTTTTCAATGTGTGATTAGCTTCCTGGATGTCACAACAAATCTTTCCAATTCTCACTTTGTCAGTCCTTCCATCTAATATTCTCCATAACAATTTTGTTATGTTCTTCCCGATATGCATTGTATCAAACATATGAACTATTTGTAGGTGCTTGTAGTATGGAAATCTACTGAATTTCATCGAGTAACTTTTCATTCCTCGTGGAAGCCCATTCGTGCCTTAACGACATTCATGAAACATCAACAAATTGAAATTAACACTAATTAATCAAACAAAATGAAATTAATACTAATGAAATTAATACTAATGAAATTAACGAAAGATTTATATAATATGTCATACATAAATAATTTTCATACCTTGACGATTTCTAATATATTCCAAATTCCATAGGCGAGGTGTCACTCTTTGTGGGTTTTTTTTCATTCTCTTCTTTACCATTGAATTTTGCTTTGTTTGTAGTTCAATAACTATGGTTCTTAGGTAGAAAGTGCCTATACTCATCAAACACTTCCTTTTCTAAACTCCTTGAATGATGAGATTTTTTCCTGGGACCACAAACTGGGCATGGAAATTTACCCTTTGTTTGAAGACCTACAAGATATATGAATTAATGTAGCGAATTAGAGTTACAATTTAAAATAATGCATGATATTTTCAATAAATATATATAATATTAAATCACAAAAGAAACTAAAAATATATCACAAAAATGTGTTGACCCAGGAGCATCATGAATTGTCCATGACAGTATTCCATGGAATTGAAAACTTTTTTTCCCTATTGGTCTAGAGATGTCATACATAGTGACGCCATCCCATAACTTCAACAACTCATCAATAAGAGGCTCAATATATACGTTCATATCTTTTACCTGGTACTTACCTAGTTGGTTCAACATACTGCATGATTAATTATACTTATCTAGATGTTGTTATATATAAAAGAAATAATTACCATGCATGAAACAAAAAAATGGAATATTTTGTCATACTTTAAAGAAAATAAAATATAATTAAATACGTGGAACAATCATTGCCAAAATTATGTGCTCTCTCTTGATCAACATACAAGGATGAAGGTTATTGTTTATAACAAAAAGAGGCCACACTGAGTATGTAGAATGAATCTCTCCAAATGGATTGACACCATTAGCTGCCAACGAAAGTCTAAGATTGCAAGGTTCTTCTTTAAAAGTTGGCCACTTTTCATCAATGTACTTCAATGTAGAACCATTTGCAGGCATTCGAAGAACATCATCTGAAATTATTCTCTTTGCATGGAAATCCATAAATTATGTTATACTTTGGCACCTGAACAACTGCTGGAAACGTGGAATTATCGGGATATAACGAAGAACTTTGCGAGGCACCTTCTTTGATGCTTTATCGATTTGATATCTACTTATTTGACATTGTGGGCATTCATTTTCTAATGCATATTTTCCATAGTGTATGATATGATCATTAGGACATGCATCAATAGCATGATACTCCATTCCAATTTCTTTCATAATCACAGATATTTCTCAATATGTGCGTGGAAAAATATTTAACGTCGGTAATATAAATTCACCTAACAATCTAGAAAATTCAAAACAATAAGTCAATGTAAACAATATTAATCATCAATATCACATCCATACTAATTTACAAATTCAAAAACAATAGAAATATAGGAAAAAGTTGAACCTTTTAAGTATTTGTGAACATGTAGGAATAAATAATTAACAAATTAAATACCACAGAATCTATCTGAGGCATGTGTTTGACAAACCATTCAAAACCTTCAAGTTCACCAACAAAAATATAACAGATAGAAGATTTTTTGTTGAGCCTTCATAAAGAGGTTGACATGACTTCTTGAGTAGAGGATCAACATCATGACTATCATCCTCGTTTTCCTCATCCATTGGAGAAAATGTGTCAATGGATCAATCTATGTATCTCAACTTCTTGATTTGAGTCACTAACGTTATCTCCATCCATACCATCATTAATAACTTGATAAAAAACTTCAATATTCTGATCTCGAAGTTCATCACCCTATAAAGGACTATTTCTGCTAGTACTTGACAAATAACTCTCCAGAGGTTGACATTTTGGGGGCATCGTCTATATATTTAAAAACAACGTAGAAACATTTGTATAGAGAATATAAAAATTTCGATAAGAAATATTACTAAAATTCATGACATGATGACTATTACAGAGAATACATTAAATATTGAATCCTCTTACCAAGGGATGGTATTCATAACCCTCTTCAGTGTGCCCCTTCTCCCTACAATGTCTTTCAGTTGTTGTTATTCAAAGTCTCTTTCTTTGCAAGCCCCTGCAATCATAGCAAGGGAAATAACATTTTCCATCACCCCTTGCCTCTAATGCCACTCTGAACCGAGAAATATTCTTGTCATTTTCGTTCATAGTGACAAATCTTTGTACTGACAAGTAATTTTCTTACCTAGACCATACCAAACAATAAGTTGCCAAATTTTTATATTTTAGCTACTCCATTCGATTATGATATGTTTAGATACAGTGACCTACAATCCTCACAGTTATTTCTTCTAAGTCATTTCGACATGTTTTTTTTTATTAATATTATCGATTAACTATTAAGATCGATATGCTTCAATTTGTACTTTAGAGTAGTGTGTACTGAATCACCATGGAAAATAATTACACACCATTTGAGGAAATGGTAAAAATTTCTCAAACTTGAATCACTTGACACCATACACTAGCCTCTAAGTTGTTTTGTAGAGAAAATGTCAATCTTTGAAATTCACCACTAAAAAAAGAATGACATCCACTTTTCATCCACAATTGGGTTTGGTTGTTTAAATTATGTCGTGTTGATTTGCAGCTACATGCAATGGTCACAATTTTATGCTACTTACATTTGTCACAATTTTATTTTCTAAGACACTTTGGCACGTTCTCATTTTTCATTGTCTGACTAGTAGATTTCATCATGAAATTTTTATATTTTAGCTACTCCTTATTAATAGTGTATAAAAAAGTTACATCAACTACAAACTAGAGTTAATCACTGCATCTAGAATTATGTCTGATTATAAAAAATTGAGAGAAACAACATCACATAAGAATACAACGTTATATGACTAACCTAACCTAATACTAGACTAAAAATATGACATTAATATATATAGGCACAACATCATAGAAACAAAAACGTTAGAGAGCTAACAAGGTCACTAAGAGATAGGATTAGACCTAAGAGGATTTTTTTCCCATTTTATATTTCAAACATTGTCCAACTGGTAAAGTTGTTATGAATTGGTGGTTTTGTAATAAGGATTAAATTTACATAAGGAATTGTAGGCTCATGAAATTAATCTAGATTGAATATAATGACATCTGTTTTTAATGTTTGAATTGACTTATTGATGGAGTAATTTTCCCTTTTCTTAAAATACTTCTTCGGAAAATATTTTTCTAAACATTTCACATGAATTTTCATAGAATATACTAACTATATCCAAAAACCAATGACATAATATTTTTAAATATGGTACTACATATATAATATATTATCAAGGAAAACACAAGCTACATGAAATTTCATTTGAACAAAAATTTACAAGTTAAATGAGTACATAAATAAAAAAACACACTAACCTCGCAAGTTCAAAATATGAGCTATGTAGATCGAGAATTGGATTTGTTCAACCGATGGGTGACGAAAAAAATAAACAACTCAAACAAAAGCCATGAACAATGTCACAACTATAGCAAATGTGTCACAAAGTCTCTTAAAGTCAGGTATGTGTAGATCGACTATCGTCGATGTAGCGTCAAAAATGCCTGAGTTGACCCACAAAAAGTCAACTAGACATTGCAAGCCACATGTGTTAGCAGATGTTTTTTGAGGTATGGAATAATAATCGCTATAGCGATGAACTTTCGTGGCAATAGTGACGAAAATCCCACCCAATTTAAAATAAAAATGAAAATAATGGAATCGTGGAAAATTTTCATGGAATAACTCACCCATATGTACTAGTGATAGATATATAATTATATATTTGTTTGTTTCATTAAATATGTCAAAGAAGAATATAGCTGGAGTACCTGAAACCTTCAAAAGTTATATTAAAAAATCTAAGTTTGAAAGAGAAATAAGGCGACGTCTTCAAAATGTTGAACTTGATGACAACTTTGATCACTACATTTGGAATGGGCTTGGCATTGTTCAATATAAAGTGATATTAGGTGATTGTGAAAAAATTGCAAATATTGTTCCTAAAAATGAATACTCCCTAGTTATTGCAGATATCCCTCATGGTTATAATATCCAAAAACTTGAATATGATACTGAGCCTTATACTTACAAAGCTTTCATTAAAGTGGTTATGGGATTTATAGAAGTCACAACATCACCATTTTGGATATTTTTAGCTTTTCATTCAGACAAACAAAAATATTTGTACAATCAAGTTTCAAGGGAAAAGAAAAGACAAGGATACAACTTTATTGGTAAGATATTGAAATTGTATGTTTAGAGATTAATATTAGAAATCTATTTTATTAGTTCACAAGTTAATTGAATTTGTACTTATTTATGTTACAGGGAAAAAACTAATATTCATAGCTCCAATAGTGAACCATTTAGACGTGATATTGAAAGTATACATCTTGCAAGGTGGACAAAAGATGATACTTATGATTCTATTATTTACAATGTAAAGGATGGAAAGAAGGCTAGTAGTTTATTGGTTTACAATGTTGTGGCTAGAAAGATAACATATGAGGAAAATGATTTCAAATGAGAGATCGTTAACATTTATCAAAAGCCACAAGAACTAATTAATTATCTTATAGATACATTTTCAAATGAAGGAGATTGGGTTTTGGATTTGTTCTTTGGCTCAGGTAAGATTTATGATATAACATTTATGAAATCATACTTCACTCTTTATTATTTTTAATTTATGTTGCTTTACATTATTTACTTTACATATTTATTTTTTATTTGGTGATTAGGTACAACGTTAGCATGTTTCTTATAAAAAGGAAGGAATTGCATAGTCATTGAAAGTGATGCAGTGAAATGCGGTTTTATTCAACAAATAAGTAATGCTATCTGAGCTTATCCAGATGAAATGCAAGAAATTGGCTTGAGGAAAGGATATTTTAATGACTGAAAGGTGGAAAAACTATGACAGGAACCTCAAGTACGATTAACAGGTTTGCTTCGAAAAGATCACTTTGGAGAATTTGTGGATATCAATAACTCAATGAAAGAGAAACATGAGCCAAATGAGCCAAATGATCCAATGGAAGCAAAAAATGATGTCCAATAAAATGATGATCTATCTGTTGAGAATGATGAATTTGGGATATATGACATTGTCGATTAGTTTTAGGATCCCCTTGAAGACAATGCTGAATTTTACAATTTTTTGACGAGTTATAATTGTAATGTTTTGACTTTCAGATTTTAAAATAAGAATAAATATGCATCTATTGTTGTTTTATGATGAATACATTTTATTATTTTCGTTTTACTTTTATTTTTGATTTAATATGCTAGAGAAAATGACATTAATTATTGTTAAGTTTTTACCGTAAATCTATAAAACTATCATAAAAAATGTTAATTTTTATTAGTTTCTTCCATTTTTTTGTTCAATTTTGTTTATAAAAACGCTTTATGTGACATGATATTTATAGTGGAAAGCCTAAAAAATGTATAGGTTTCTTTTTATAAATTTCTTTGAAATGTATATTTTTTTGCTAAATATTTAAAAATAGTGTTATTTAGCTACAATTTTTTGCTATGTATTGAAGAAAAAATTAAAAGTGTGTTAAAAATACAATTTTACACTATATTTAAAAACTATGGCACCATGGATTAAACAATGAGACATAATTGTATGAAAAATATTAATTTCAAAAACATGAATCATATATAATATTTTTATAACATTTTTAGTATCATTAAAAATCATAAAAAAAACATTGGTAAAAAAAAAAGATTTAGAAATAATTGAAAATAGTTGGAAAACAAGCATTTAAAAAAAATATCGATTTAGGAAAAATTGAAAATAGTTCAAAAAACAATCATTTTAGAAACAAAATGTGGATCCGTTATATATAAGAAGAATTAAAATATCAACAAACTACCTCAAAATGAAAAAGGGGTGCTACCGGTAGCACCATTTTTCAAAATGTGGTAAAAAATGGGACCCTTGAAAAAACAAGAACTTGAAAAATTTCTCATTAAGTTGGTAATATTATTCAAATACCTGGGTTGAAAATATGATCTACATTCAACACTCTTAAAACAAAGAATTCCATACTTCTCTCGGTAATTGAGTTCGTTGTGGAGCCTAATTATTTTATTGATTCATATGTCTTGTTTCATCTGTGTTTGGATCCCATTTCTTAACAGGGGGTGTGGGGGGGATTTCCCCACCACATTTTCTGCCAAGGTGTCTAGAAGAGATGGTGAAATTTTATGGAGCCCCCCATGGTGGTGGTTTGGGGGTAGTGCCCCTGAAGATAATTGTTTCAAAAAATTTCCTTATAAAATATTGTAATTTCATATTCAATCTAAAACATTCATCATTAGGTTTCATATCCAATAGTAGAAGTTACGTTAAGGTCTTTTTCCCTAGAAGGAAACCCTATTTTATGTACGAGGTAATTGTATTGCCAAGGTGTATGAGAGAAAATATTGTATTCTAGGATAGAAGACTATGAGAAAAGAAGATGAAGTTACAACGAGTGTGTTGTAGGTTGTATCACTTCAGTTTCTAGATAATAATAAAGGAAAGATACGACAATTTCTCTGTAGATGTAGTCCATATTGGGTGAACTATGTATATCCATGTCTCTATTGTGTTGTGTATCTTCCATGTTTTATTTCCACATATGTTTTATAATATTTCTATGTGATCCTCCTTTTCTAACAATTGGTATTAGAGTGAAATGTAACTTGCAGGAAAAGAGGGTTCCTGGTTCGAGTGGGAGAAATGGAAGAAGATGAAAATTTTATGGTCAAGAAATTTAATGGACAAAACTACCATTTAAGGAAGATGCAAATGGAATACTATGTCTATCAGAAGGACCTTTTCCTACATTTGGGCAGACAAGCAAAGTTAAGTTGACGAGTATGAAGGATAAAGAATGGAAGGTTCTTGACAGAAAGGAACTAGGAATGATATGATTATTCCTTAATGCATTGGAGGCCTTCAACATTTAAAAAGAAAATACAACAGAGGACATGATCAAGGAATTGAATAAACTATATGAAAAACCCTCAGCCTCCAACAAGGTATTTCTAATGAATAAATTATTCAAAATGAAGATGTCAAAAGGTGGGTCTATTGCTGATCATTTAAGTGATTTTAATACTGCTACTAATCATCTAAGTTATGTAGAATTGAACCTCGATGATGAGGTTAGGGAGATTATAATATTATGGTAATTTCCAGAATGTTGGAACACCTTGGTCATGTTTGTAAGTAACTCTCTCTATGGTTCAAACACTTTGAAATTTGATGATGTTGTTTTTGTTATCCTTAGTGAGGAAATGCGATGGAAAAAAAAAAGGTGAGACATTAGGTAATACATTGACCGTGGAGAACATGGAATACAACAAGAACAAAGAAAGCTCCTAAGGTAATGCATTGACCGTGGAGAATAGGGGAATATAACGAGAAAGAATAAAGATCCTAGGGAACCATGAAAATTATAGGAAGGCCACGTCCAAATAAATACTAGGAAAGATCGAGTGCTGGAATTGTCAGAAGAAAAGACATCTAAAGAAAGACTGCAGATCTCCAAAGAAACAACGAGATGGACACCAAGATAAAAAAATTAGAAATAAAATGTAGCAGGTGATGTGTTAAAAGATGATTTTATTCTTTCTTTAGATAATATTACTAATTATTGGGTATTATTTTCAGGGGATTCATTTCATGGGCCCACACCCCATATGAAATATTTTCAATATTATGTTCAAGGTGATTTTGGACAAGTTTATTTAGGTGATTATGAAACATGTAAAATTGTTGGAATGAGTAAGGTACAAATAAAGTTAAAAAGAATGCAAACTATTGCTTGTTGAAAGAGGTGATACATGTTCCATATTTGAGAAGAAGTCTAATTTCAATAGGGAAGTTGGGAAGGGAAGATTGTATATCTACATTTATAGAAAAGGTGTGGAAGGTCACAAAAGGAGAATTGGTAATAGAAGAAGGAGAGAAGGTATGTACATTGAATTTATGTATAGGTAATGTTGAATCATCTATCTCTTTAGCTTCTACAAGAGTGTATACAACATTGTAGAATCAAAGGCTTGGACACATGAGTGAGAATAGGATGAAGATAATCCACAAAAGGAATTTGTTTCCAGATCTTAAAAAGGTTGATTTGGATTTCTGTGAGGGTTTTGTTTATGGAAAACAAAAGAGAGTCAGATTTATCAGAGTCGGGAAAGAAAAAAAGAGTGAAAATTTAGATCTTGTGCATAGAGATGTATGGGGACTAGCTCAGGTATCATCTCTTGGTGTATCTCATAATTATATTAATTTTATTGATGATGCAACTAGGTGGTAGAAAAACAGGATCATGGAGAAATACAAAAATAAGATGCGGAAATAAAACACAAAAGATACATAATACAATAGAGAGACATATATATGTGGTTCACCTAGTGTGGGCTATGTCCACCAGAGAAATTTCTAGGACCTTCCTTTTTATTATCCAACAAATGAAGGGAAACAACCTACATCACACCCACTATAAATTCTTCTTCTTTCTCTGACAATTTCCTCTCTCAGAATAAAATATTCACACACATACACAACCACAATGCAATGCCCTCATATAAAAATAGGTTGCCTTTTTTTGGGGGAGAAAACCCTAAAAAAACTTCTACCGTCATATTTGCGGCCTTATAATGAATGGTCTAGATTGACTACGAAATCACAATGTTTTACAAGGAAATTTTCCCAAAACATTTCCTTGGGGGATTTTCCCCCGAACCCATCGATGGAGACCCACTGGCTATCATGCCCCTCAACCAGGGGGTTGGGTCCCCCTCAGACCCCCTTCATTCAGGGGCCAGCCCTTGAACCCCTCATAGAAAAGGGCTAGGTATACATGCATATGAATTAAGAAGATAATCAGGCTCCACAACCAACAATTGAAAAAATTAGGTTTATTGCATTCAAGAAAAATATGATGTTTTTTACACTTTTAAGAAATGGAAATATTCGATTGAGAATGAGACATGGAAAAATTTGAAGTGTATTAGATCAGATAATCGAGATAAATACTACAGTAAGGAGTTTGATATTTATTGTTCATACCATGGGATTCGTAGAGAGAAGATAGTTCCAGGACACCACAAGAAAATGGTGTGTCAAAAAGGATGAACGGGACAATCATGGAATGTGAAAGGAGTATGAGATTTCATGCAGGGTGTCCCTTATATTTTTGGGAAGATGTTGTAGATATTATTGTTTACTTAATAAACAAAGGGCCTTCAATATCCTTGGATGGCGGTATTCCAGAAAAGGCATGAATAGGTAAAAATGTAAACTACTTATTTCCAAAGACTTTCGGTTGTGAATTATTTGTCCATATTGATAAAGAAAATAGAACAAATCTTGAGGAAAAATACAAGAAGTGTATCTTTATTGGATACAATGTTAATGATTTTGGTTATCACTTATGGGATTATGAAAATCAAAAAATCGTTAGGAGTAGAAATGTGGTATTCAATGAAAACGCCATCTACATAGATCAATTGTAGGGAAAGAAACAAGAAAAGAAAAAACAAAGAATACACAATTCTTGACGAAATCAAAGAGAATGAAATTCCAAAGGTACCAGAAAATCAAAATGTACAACAACAAGAGAAACGGGTGCCTCAAACTCCTGGAAGTGTTGTTAGAAGATATATCAGGTTAAATAGACCCCATGAAAGATACTCTTCTTTATTGTATTATTTATTGTCCATTGATGATGGTGAACCATAAATTTATGAATAAGAAATGCAAGTAGACACTAAAAAGATGGGAGCAAGGCATGAAAGAGGGAATGGAATCCTTGGTAAATAACTAGAATTGTGACTTGGTTAAGTTTCCTGTAGGAAAAGGAGAATTTTATAATAAATGGTGTTATCACTAGGAATCACCTTCAGATTGCATTGAAGGCAAGCCCAGTACCCATCAGGTTATATGTAGATGTAAAAGATTTTTTTGAGGGTTCAAATGGATAAGACTCAAGATGGTAATGTTCCAACTCAAAAATTAGGGCTAGCATGCATGAGAAATCAAGGTCTTCTCTAACTTCAATCAGTAAGTGGGAGTAAATGTGAACAGAGTGAAGACTTTAGTGAGAGGGATGTAGAGGTTGTTGTAAACATCAGGTCTGCAGACAACCTAAGGAATAAAAACTCTTAACACAAGATATTCTTCAGTTCAAAATTTAAGGACACTAAAAAAACATCATAATAATATTATAATCAAACATACATCATAATATCACCACAACAATTCATGTGAATCATTCAAAACATGAACACTTTAGCATTAGAAGCAAATAATATGAAATAAGAAATTGATTTCTATTAACCAAGATGTCTCAAATCAAGTACATAACTAGTTCACAGTAACTTCATCAAAATTATTACAGTATAAGGGAGCCTAGCTCAACCATTTGAACCCACTAAAGAATTTCATCTATCTATTTATAAAAAAAAGGAGGAAACAATTGTGGGTGTGAGTTGGCCTTCTCCTCATGAAAATATCTAAGAAGTTATTTCATCTAACAAATTAACTAACAACTTATGCTATAAAATGGGAAAATGTTGGTCACTAATCCAACCAATCTATGAACTGACTTGATCCACCTTTGGTGTGCAACTCCTTGCTTTCCAAGTGTCCTTTAGGGGAATGTGGATCTTATCATGCTGATAGTTGATGTTTCTGCAATTATCCCCATCATCATCTATTCATAAATATGCTAGCTCAACTCTCCTTGATTCCTGGTATATGTTGGTAGCATCATTTGGTAGCACCCTGAGTAGTGTACTTTGTAGAGCCTTTACTAAATTTCATGTGAAACTGTAGCAAACCTCAAAAATAGGAAAGTAGAAAAGGTAGCACCAAGCCTTCATGTATTCTATGCAAAATTCAGTCTCTGCCAAAATTTCGGTAGAAAATTTTGGTAGCGCCATCCTGGTGTGTCTCTGTGTATAATTTAGTTTATGCCAGAATTTCAGTAGCGCCCTCCAGTATATCCTATCAAAATTTTGGTAGTGCTCATCTGTGTATCCTGTCAATCTTTCGGTAGAGCCATCACAATTCATAGCACCTTCACTTGAACATGTGAAGAATGGGTAGAAACCTCAGGTATTATCAACACCATTAGTCTTAGGTGATTCGATAGCGTTATAGGTAGAATACTCATGGAACATCAAAATAGACTATTCCATAGTGCCATAGCGCTACAGAATTTCTTTGCTACTACTGTTGAAGGGATTAATTCTTTGTAAAAACCAAAAACTCTGAACAGTAAGTACTAGAAGTCTATATATCTTGTATAGGTGGCAGATGTAGTGTTTCCTCAATTGCTTATCTTTTCAAAAAGGGGTCATCTTAAAAAATGGAGCTCACATTTCACCAGTTACTTCATTAACCCAACACTCCTTCTCGGAGAAGGAGGAATTCCCTTTCTCACAACAGGATTCTTCCCTTTAGCAGTGACAGGCTTCTTTATTGGATCTATGCTCTCCTTGGTTGTTGGTTTCTCCTTTTCAATAGTAGCTTCAACCAATACTTGCAAGTTCCTTTGAGCCATTTCATCCTGGAAATGTTGCAACTCTTCTTTGAGCCTTCTGTTCTGAGACTGAAAGTCTCTGTTTTGCCTATAAATTATTTTGAACTACCTATGGAGAGGTTGGGCCTTTCTTGCTGCAAACCTTGCTAGGTCAAGAGTGTGGTTGTAGCCATCCATGAGTTCTTTCATATTAACTCTGTCAGATATGGCATCTACTTTCAAATGAGCCACCTCCTTCCTAGCATCCCTGAGTTGCCTGATTAGTCTTTTGAACATCTGGCTTCCAGGTGGAGTAGTGATGTGAACAGTCTCAACAAGTTTTTTCATGGTTTCCTCTTCCTGCTACATAGGGATTACTTTGTCTATCTCATCAGGCATCTTGATGCCTTTTCCTTTATATTTCTTCTTCTGTACAGAAATTTCTTCTTTCTTATTCTATAGGATAGAGACTTTTGTTAGGGACTGTTCTTCAACAGACTCTTTAGGAGGTAATGATATTGTGAAAGGATTTCAAACCTTGATGTTGGATATTGAAGGAGATGAAGAGAAGTGTAGCTTCTTCCCTTTTTTTGTTGTAGTTTTAGTAGAAGAAGGGGCTTCTTATAACTCTGGTGGAGGAGGGGGTGAAATATCTCTCTGTGGAGAATGACAAGCCTCCTCCTTAGTTCCTGCAACCTCCTTGATGGCCTCTTGATATTAAACATGAACTCTCCTCTTTCTCTTCTTTCTAGTACCTTCTTTAGCAACACTGGTGGATGGTAAAGGGATTGCTATCTACGATTAAGGAGTAGCTGCTATATCAAACTTAAAGTGAGAATCAATAATGAAATGTTCCCATGAGATATCCTTCTTACCCAGCTCTTCATAAACCAACATTCTAATCAATCCATAGTGAAAGATGATAGTATCCACAACCTTAGACTTGGATTGAACCCTATCTGACATCTTGCCTATGCTCCTTAGAAAATAGTAGGGAATTTTCATTTCAATTTTTCTAGTAAAATGTAGTAGAAGCCTTATATGGTACTGGTATAGTGTATTGAACCTCCCTTCACACGTACAATACCTCTAAATGATCCTCAATATCCCGTCGAACTACTCAATCAGATGATTCATTGGCACACCTTTAGTCATATTATCATCTTGATGTTTAGTCTTATGGAAATATTTGGCATAGGCTGCATCTAAGGCCATGGCTTTAAACCATATCTCACCTATGATAGGGATTCCTATAGCAACTGAAATAGAGGTCTCAAACACCTCAAATTCTAGGTCCCATACCTTGTTCTTTAGGCCATCAAAATGTAAGGAAAACTACCTTGGCACCTCAGGATGTTCTCTTTTGATATTTTGGTAGAAAGAGAGGCATCTCACCCTTTGAAAAACTTCTCTGTCCATGGGCTCTACCTCAAATAGATGCATTTCTATAGGCTCAATTCAAACCACCTTACCTCCCTTGCATGAATTATTCATCTAAGGAGTATCCATAGTTTAGTATACGATCTTTTAGGGCTATGGAGTGGTGATAACCAAGAGGATTCAAAATTCAAAGCTCAAAAGGACAAGGCTACCGATTTACAATAATTTCCCTTAAACCATAGTGGTTGCTAGCTAGCTAGAACTGGATATAGAAATCCCTCCCTAAATATGTGAAGATATGAAACACTAAGAAACATATGATGAAAAAATAATCGATAATAGTCTTGGAAACTCGGTTAAAATTACCCAACTCAACTGTCAAAGGAGGCAAGGGAGAAACAATGTATCTTGAGTAGCATCTCTGGGTAGCACACCGCGCATGTAGAGGATAGGATATGTTTGGATACTGTGAGCTCAATGGTAATGATGGGAAGATATATCAAACTTGATAGGTAGGTAATGAGATCTACAGATTTGAAAGGAGGGAAGAAACTAATAGGATGGCGTGAGGAAATATCTCCTCCAACTATGCAAGCCCGATAACCAAAATTCTAAGACTAATTCTCCTTGAAATTGATGTGCAGAGGAAGAAAACATATAATACCTATGGAATAAAGTCAATTCGAGGCCTTAGAAAGATCTCAGGAATAATTCATGTGAAACTCTTCCTCTGAATCCACCTCAGCATCGGATCTAGTAGCACTATTGCCAACTGGTCAGAAGTTGTAATTTGCGCAGCGCAACAATTTGAGTTTTTTTTTTCAAATTTCAAAAAACGTTATTAGAGCTCATAAATATGATATCTTGAAAGAATATTTTAACCACCCTTGGTGCTGAAAATAAGGAAGAGATGACATCAACGTTGTAATCATAAATCATGGTAGAAAATGATGGACATAAAGTGCGCTACGGAAACTCCTAATGAGTTGGCAATGCTCCCTTTCAAAAAATGATTTGACTAGTAAGTAGAGTACAAAAGGGAAAACAAGGCAAGGTTATGAGGGAATGAGTGAGGAAAGTGGTAAGTCAAGTCAAAATGATCATGGAGTGAGTCGATCCTAGTGTCAAGTCATGGAGAGGATCAAAATATAGGTCATAAAAAAAAATCTTGAGTCAACGATTTGTGTGAGGATAAAAACACAAGTCACGACTTAAGCCTTTATTTATCAAGGGAAATTAAGAAAACAAACTTTTAAAAGGACAAAACAAAAAATTAAAATCTAAAGGCCTAGGAAAGGATGAAACTAAAGGATAAAGACCCAAGGCAACTTAGTGTGATAACATTGGCTCCATAGGGGATGGCATGCCCCTACAGGCTGTTAAGTATGAGTAGATTCAGTGCTTTATCTTAGGGCTATGGGGCCAGTTATTAAAACAAAAGTAAAAGAAATATGATATTTACAATGGCATGAAAATCCACTCATGGCTCAAGCAAAGTACGTTTTCAAAAAATTCCCAATGACAGGGCCACCAAAAATGTCTTCATCCTCCATATTCTGCAACTTGAAAGTGTTATTAGAGAATACCTCAGAAATTATGAAGGGACTGATCCATAGAGATTCAAATTTACTGTGCTTTCCTTTATATTTCTTTGGTGAATCCCACTTGAGCACCAAATCACCTAGTTGAAAATCCTCTTTATTCACTTTCCTCTCAAAATCCTTCTTGATCATCTGTTGATGATCGTGTGCTTTATCTATAATCTTCTTTCAAGTCTACTACACTTCAGCCAATTATTTAATCCTTCTGATCATATGATCCATCTCCCCTTGGTAATCTTGGAAGAATTTCACTACAGGCAAGGAAAGATGAGAAGGAAAAATGGCCTCAACTCCATACACCAGATGTAAAGGAGAAAGGCCCAGGGACCTTTTTGTTGTCACTCTGTCAGCCCATAAAGAAAACTTAAGTTTTGAGTCCCATGATTTTTTGTTGTCCTCTAACAACTTTTTAATGATATTTATAAGGATTTTTTTAGAGGACTCTGCAAGACCATTACCTTGGGAGTAGTAAGGGGTAGAGTGAACCAATGTGATTCCAAACTGTTTGCAAAAATGAATCAATGGTTCAGCCTTGAAAGATGCATCATTATCAGTGACAATTATGTTTGGACACCCAAACCTTGCCATAATGTCCTCAAGGAAACAAATGATCACTTTGTGGGAAGCATTCCTTGTAGGGATAACTTCTATCCACTTAGTAAAGTGATCTGTAGCAGTCAAGATCCATCTATGTTGACCACTAGAAGCAGGATGAATTTCCCCAATAAAATCTAGACCCCACTGCTAAAAGGGTCATCAAGCTACCACAGGTTGTAATGGCAAAGACTTGAGTTGCTACTTTCCATAGAATTTATGACACTTAACACATGATCTGATCTTGGCACAAACATCGGTGAATAGAATAGGCTAGAAGTACCTATCCCTGAGAATATTGTATGTCGTGGTTCTCCAAAAATGATGCCCCCCACATAAACTATCATGAAAATCAAACATAATTTTTTGGGTTTCTTGTCGATCTAGGCATCTCAAAATCACTCCAAATGGGTCTTTCCAATACAAGACTTGATCAATAATGTAGTATTTGATTGATTTTATTTTTAAGGCTCTCACCTTGTTCTTTTCCATACCATCTAGAGGTTGTAATTTATGTAGGAAAAAAATAATGTCGTTGTACCAGCTGCAATTTACTAATGCAGGGGTGACTTGAGAACCTTTGTCAGTCAATTCATCCTATTGATTTTCTTACCATGTGTTGATGAAATTTACCCCCAAGGCTGAAAATTTTTATTCAGCCAACATCTTGGCTAAACCCTGGCCTTTAACCAATTTGGTAGGCTTAATATCAAGATCAAATTCAATGATTTTAGCAATTTAGTTGCTCCTTTTTCCATCTATATCAGGCCGAATAATAATTTCCTTTATAGAAGTTGATGGGACATAAGCAATGACTCTTGAATGCAACACATAAACTCTAAAATACTTTAGATCTTTAACCAATTCATAGCCCTACTTATCCATGATGTCATATTTTAATTCAACATCTATCAATGCCCTGCTGAAAAAATAAATGGGCTGCTCTAAGCCTTCAACGTTGTTTTTCAATAAAACATATGCTAATGTATCAAATGAAGCGAAAGAAAAAATAAGAAAATCCTTGGAGTAATCTGGACTGATAAGGACTAGGGATTCATTCAAGGTTTTCTTTATCTGATCAAGAGAATTACAAGACTCAACAGTACATTTGATTTCATTACCTTTTCTCAACATGGTTGTGATATATTTGACCAACTCAACAAAATTTGAAACAAACCTTCTCAAAAAATTAATTTTTCCCAAAAAGGATTCAACCTCCTTTTTGGATCTAGGAAGTGAAAAGGTTTGGATAGATTCAACCCTACTGGAATCAATCCTTACCCCTTTAGTTGACACAATATGCCCCAATAATTTTCCCTCCTTCATGGAAACCAATGATTTTTTTGGATTCAAAGAGAGACCAAATTTTCTGCATTTCAAGAAAACCTTTTTTAAATGATCATAGTGCTCTTTATCAGATTGAGAGAACATTGTTATGTCATATAAATAGATAACAAAAAACTTTTCCTTCTCTCCAATAAATGCTATGTCCATAGCTCAATGAAAGGTTTCCTTTGCGTTCATCAAACCAAAGGGAATCTTAGTGTACATGAATGTACCCCAAGGAGTGGTAAAGGTCGTCTTCTCTCTATCTTATGGAAAAACAAAGATCTGATTGTATCCAAAAAAAATATCAATCATGGACATCCTGGCTACACCCGTCACCCTCTGTAATATGTGCTCCATATTGGGAAAAGGGTAATTATCCTTTTTAGAACTTCTTTTTAGATTCCAGAAAACGACATAAAGTCTGATTTCTCCATTCTTTGTCCTCACTAGGACCAAGTTGGCCACCCATTCAGAATACCTCAAAGGAATAATAATTATAGCATCTAAAGTCTTTTTCACTTCTTTCTCCATGACAGGCAACAACATAGGATTTATTTGCCTCAACTTTTTCCTGAAGGGTTTGGTCTCTTCCTTTAATGGGATCTTGTTCTCTATAATGCTAGTGTCGTAAGTTATGATATCTTCATAATTCCAAGCGAATACATCAGAAAATTCCTTTAACAACTCATTATATTCTTCCCTCTTCTCTCTTGATAGGCTGCTTGACAACTTCACATATTTTGGATCATTTTTTGTGCCCAAATTGCACTCAGTTATATCAACATCATCAGTGGACACTTTCCCCTTTACTGACACATCATTTCCGTCATATAATATTTCCAAAGGAACTAGTCCTTTTGGAATGTGGTTGCTAGGTAGCTACACAATATGATGATTAGCAATTTTATTAAGGAAAGCATCAACATGAGGATTAATTTCAAAATCATGATCTTGATCAATGTGTAATGAAAAAAACTCATCAACAGTCTCGAAGAATTTTTTAAGTTCTAGATCATCTTCAAACACCTTCCAATATTTGACATTGTCTAGTATAGAAGGCTTGTATTTGACTTCTACATCATACTTGAGTTTAGGTCATAAGGGGACTATGAAATTGATTGATGATACAACCAAAGAATCAACCATGGTATTCTCTTCTCTAGGAATAAATGAAATGTTAAAAGATGAGAAAAATATGTCCACCAAGTCCCATGCTTCATTTCTATAAGACTTGAGCCTAGGGTGCTTAGTCTAGTAAATATTTTTTATCTGATGGACGATCAATTCAGCATCCCCAAATACTGATATCTCTTCTATCCCCATGTCTTTAACAACCCTCAATCCCAATACAAGAGCTTCATATTCTGCCACATTATTAGTAGTTTCAAATTCTATCTTGTATGACAGAAATATAGTCTCCTAAGAAGGTGAAACAAATACAACTCCAGCACCAACACCTTCCCTAGAAGAGGCTCCATCAAAGAACACGTTCCAAACAGATGTGTTTGGAGGGGAATCTTCACAAAAGGAAATAGTCTGTTTTCAGATTTTAAGAGGAGTTTCAGGGGTATCGGTGAGCTACAATATGCTGGATCCCAAATCAACATCAATAGGAAAAATAGGATGATTTATGGGGTTTTCTTCATCAATAATAATGTAGGCCAACTGAGCTTCCCTGTAAAGTCTTCTATGGTCCCCCCCAAACACAGGAATTGTAGCATATGAGAGATCTATATACAAGGCTCCCCCAAGTCCTTTTATCCACGATATTGACAAGATCATACTGAACTTTGGGGGAACATCAGCCACCATGATATCCATGATTACGCTTTCATGGGAAGTTGAAATAAGTTCACAACTAGATCCTTAATGACCCCAAGACACTTCACTTTCCTAGAGTCAAAATAATATAAGTCATGGTAGGTATTTGTGATTTCTAACCCAAGTTCATCCATAATGGTTTTCGACATGAGATTGTGGGATGCCCTTGAATCCATAAAACAATTATGCAACACCTTATCATGTATATTTAGTGATGTATAGAAAGGAGGGGATGAATCATCTCTATATTGTATCAATGGGTCCAAGATAAGTGATGGTTTTTCATCTTACAAATTTACTAAATCAGTGGCACTTGGAGAGGCTTCGGGTTATAACATTTTGGAGAGATATTTTTTAAATTCTTAATTTTTTATCAATTCCAAAAAAGGTACAGGGATATTGATGTTTTGGATCTCATTCTCAAAGTTGAAGGAAGATGAAGACTTTAGGATCTCTTTGGTTTCAGGGGTAGGATTTTTGATGAAAACTTGGGGATGTTGAGTGTCTTTTTCCTTACTGCTAACTGTCACAACCTTGTCAGAATTTTCTTTTTGAGCAGGCTGATTAGAAGCATCAGTTTTTTCCTCATTATTTTTATATCTCAGATTATATCTATTAGGACTTTATTTCTCTTTCTCTCCCTTACTTAATTCATTTATTTGAATATCCATCAAGGATTACTCATATACAAATTGAGTCAAGTGAGGGGATGGGGATGTGTCACCTAAGCAATGAATCTCAGGATCGACTTCTTCCTCCTCTCCTTCTTCATCGGCAACCTGGTTGTTTTGTAATGGATTTTTCACCTTTTGATCATCTCTCTCTCTATTTCTAGGATCTTTGGGAGCATTATTTGGTCTCTTGAAGTTACCTCTGTTATCAGTATTTTGACTTCAAGCTTCAACACTATTTTTTCTCCTATCTCTATTAGATTTTCCCCTGAGTTTATCAGATACCACTATGTTGGATTCTACCTCCAAGGCTGCATATTTCCTATGGGATAAAGAGTCTAATCTTCTTTCTCTTAGTATAAGGAAAAACTCAAGGTCAAAGGAACTGAAATAAGTGATTTTTGCAGAGGTTTCTGTGGGTTTTATCTCATCAGGAATCTTATTATACATTTTTTTGAATCTTTTAGAGAAGTCAGAGACAAACTCTCCTTCTTTCCTTTTTAGGGATCCAAATTTAGTGATATAGTACAAGAAGTCCCTTTTGTCCCCCCAATGCTTCAAAAAGGCCTCATCTAGTGCCTCAATGCCAATAATGGATCCAGGGGCCAAACCCCTAAATCACTTCCTAGCCTCACCAAAAAGGATTTGGATGAAGACTCTCATCCACACATCCTCATTTTCAATGTTTTGATTGTTTTCACAATTGTAGAAGGCAACAAGATGTTCTTTAGTGGTTATATCTTCTTCTCCCGTGAATTTGGGCATGTATTTTAAATAATCTCCAGGAGGAAGAGCATTCATTGGCAGAGGTAAGACAAGAGGGGAATATCTTGTAGCCACTATGGAATGCATCCTATTTGCAAGGGGGTTATCACCTGCCATTCGATTTTGAACTATTGGTCAACAAGGAGGAGAAGGGAACTTGATTGTGTGCAGTTTAGGAGAAAAGGAATGCATGAAGGGGAAATTTCAGTTTTCACAGCAGAAGGATGAGTCTTGGAATAAGATGGTAAAGTCTGTAAAGGCGATGAGGTTTCATTTTCTTTGGCAGCATAAATTTTAATAGCAGGAGGGGTAGAAAAGCCTAAAGTAGGAAAATCTTCAAGACTCTCAAGATTGAACCACTTTACAATGTTAGGGGAAGAAATAATTTCAAAACTTTATTCTTTCAAATCAGTTTCAAAAGAGGAGTATTCAATAGGAAATTTTTGAAAATGAAGATTCTTAGATACTTTAGCAGAAGTTAAAGAAGGATCAATTGATATAAAAACTGGAGTATTAAGAGTGGAATCAGGCAACTAACCAGAAGCACTTGTAGCAACAACAACAAAAAAATATTGAGAATATTTTCCCTTCTTGATGATATTCTCTAGGTCAGCCTCAGGTGGAACCAAAGGTAGCTATGGATTTGATCTCATATGTCTGCCTTTAGGTGCCAGAGATGAAAAAATGGAGTCACCAGGTGAAAGATGCAATCTTCAAGATACTAAGTTCCAATGCACCTTCATAACTAGTAGGCTTTGTCATTCAATCCCAGGGAAATATCTTCAAATCATTCTCTGGAAGTGGTTCCATCAGGTTATATGTATATGTAAAAGAGTTTTTTGAGGGGTCAAATGGATAAGACTAAAGATGATAATGTTCCAACTCAGAAATCAGGGCTAGCATGCATGAGAAATCAAGGTCTTGACTAAATTCAATCAGTAAGTGGGAGTAAATGTGAACAAAGCAAAGACTTTGGTGAGAGGGATGTAGAGGTTGTTGTAAACATCAGGTCTATAGACAACCTAAGGAATAAAAACTCTTAACACAAGATATTCTCGAGTTCAAAGTTTAAGGACACTAAAGAAACATCATAATAATATTATAATCAAACATACATCATAATATCACCAGACAAATTCATGTGAATCATTCAAAGCATGAACACTTTAGCATCAGAAGCAAATAAGCTGGAATAAGAAGTTGATTTCTATTAACCAAGATATCTCAAATCAAGTACATAAATAGTTCACAATAAATTCAACAAAATATTACAGTATAAGGGAGCCTATCAACCATTTGAACCTACTAAATCATTTCATCTATCTATTTATAACAAAAAAGGAGGAAACAACTGGGGGTGAGAGTTGGCCTTCTTCCCATGAAAATATCTCAGAAGTTATTTCATCTAACAACTTAACTAACAACTTATGCTATAAAATGGGAAAATGTTGGTCATTGACCCAACCAATCTTTGAACTGAATTAATCCCTCTTTGGTGCACAACTCCTTGCTTGCCGAGTGTCCTTCATGGGCATTTGGATGTTATCACGCTGACAGCTATTGTCTATGCAATTATCCCCATCATCAACTATTCATAAATATTCTAGCTCAACTCTCCTTGATTCCTGGTATATGTTGGTAGCATCATTTGGTAGTGCTCTAAGTAGCGCACTTTGTAGCACCTTTACCAAATTTCATGTGAAAATGTAGCGCAACCTCAAAAATAGGCAAGTAGAAAAGGTAGCATCAAGACTTCATGTCTTCTATTCAAAATTCAGTCTCTGCCAAAATTTATGTAGTGAATTTTGGTATCACCATATTGGTGTGTCTCTATGTAGGATTTAGTTTCTGCCAAAATTTCGGTTGCACCCTCCTATATATCTTGTCAAAATTTCGGTAGTACATTTCTATGTATCCTATCAAACGTTTGGTAGCACCATCACAATTCACAACACCTTCACTTGAACATGTGCAGAATGGGTAGAAACCTCAGATATTAGAAACGCTATTAGTATTAGGTGTTTCGGTAATGTTATAGGTAGTAGACTAGGGGAACATCAAAATAGACTATTACGTAGTGCCATAGCGCTACAGAATGTATGCGCTACTACTGTTGAAGGGATTAATTCTTTGTGAGAACCCAAATATTTGGATAGTAAGTACTAGAAGTCTGTATATCCTATATAGGTGGTATATGTAGTGTTTCCTCAATTGCTTATCTTTGCAAAAAGGGGTCATCTTAAAAAATGGAGCTCACCTTTCACCAGTTACTTCATTAACCTAACACTCCTTCTCGGAGAAGGAGGAATTCCCTTTAGTAGTGACATGCTTCTTCACTAGATCTATGCTCTCCTTGGATACTGGTTTCTCCTTTTCAATAGTAGCTTCAACCAATACCCGCAAGTTCCTTTGAGCCATTTCATCTTGGAAATGTTGCAACTCTTCTTTGAGCCTTCTGTTCTGAGACTGAAAGTCTTTGTTCTTCCTATAAAGGTTTTTGAGCTACTTATGGAGAGGCTGGGCCTTTCTTGTTAAGAACCTTGCTAGGTCAAGAGTGTGGTTGTAGCCATCCATGATTTCTTTCATCTTAACTTTGTCAGACATGGCGTCTGCCTTCAAATGAGCCACCTTCTTCATAGCATTATTGCGTTTTCTGATTAGTCTTTTGAACATCTGGCTACTAGGTGGAGCAGTGATGCGAACAGTCTCAACAAGATTTTTCATGGTTTCCTCTTCTTGCTGCATAGGGATTACTTTCTCCATCTCATCAGGATTCTTGATTCCTTTGCCTTTATCTTTCTTCTTCTGTATAGGGATTTCTTCTTTCTTCTTATGTAGGATAGAGACTTTTTGTAGGGATTTTTCTTCAACGACCTCTTTAGGATCTGATTCTCTTTTGAAAGGATTTCCAACCTTGATGTTGGTTGTTGAAGGAGATGAGGAGAAGTGTAGATTCTTCCCTTTCTTTGATGTATTTTTAGTAGAAGAAGAGGCTTCTTCTAACTATGGTGGAGGAGGGGGTGGGGATTATTATAACTCTAGTGGAGGAGGGGTTGAAATATCTCTATGAGGAGAATGAAAATCCTCCTCCTTAGTTCCTACAACCTCCTTGATGGCCTCTTGATCTTGAACTAGAACTCTTCACTTTCTCTTATTGCTAGTACCTGCTTTAGCAACACTGGTGGATGGTAAAGGGCTTGCTATCTGTGAATTAGGAGTATTTTCTATATCAAAATTATAGTGAGAATAAATAACAAAATGTTCCCATGAGATATCCTTCTTACCCTTCTCTTCAAAAACCAACATTCTAATCAATCCAAAGTGAAAGATGCTAGTATCCATAGCCTTAGACTTGGACTGAACCCTATCTGACATCTTGTCTATGCTCCTTAGCAAATAGTATGGAATGTTCATTTCAATTTTGCCATTAAAATGTACCAGAAGCCTTATATGGTATTGGCCTAGTGTATTGAACCTCCCTTCACATGTAAACTACCTTTGAATGATCCTCAATATCCTGTTGAACTTCTTAATCAGATGATTCCTTGGCACACCTTTAGTCATATTATCATCTTGATGTTTAGGCTTAAGGAAATATTTGGCATAGGCTGCATCTAAGGACATGGATTTAAACCATCTCTCACCTATGATAGGGATTCTTGTAGTAGTTGAAATAGAGGTCTTAGACACCTCAAATTCTAGTTTTGCTACCTTGGTCTTCAGTCCATCAAAATGTAAGGCAAAATGCCTTGTCACCTCAGGATGACCTCTTTGCATATTTGGGAAAAAAGAGAGGCATCCCACCCTTTTAAAAACTTCTCTGGCCTTAGGCTCTGCCTTGAATAGATTCATGTCTACAGGCTCAGTTCTAACCACCTTACCTCCCTGTTGTGACTTCTTCATCTGAGGAGTCTCCATAGTTTAGGATAAGATCTTTTAGGGATATGGAGTGGTGATAATGAAGAGGATTAAAAATTCAAAGCTCAAATGGACAATGCTTCCCCTTTACAATAATTTCCCTTAAACCATATTGGTTGCTAGCTAGCTAGAACTGGCTATAGAAATCCCTCCTTGAATATGTGCAGATATGAAACACTGAGAAAAATATGATGAAAAGATGCCCTGTAATAGTCTTGGAAACTGGGTTAAAATTACCCAACTCAATTGTCAGAGAAGGCAGGGGAGAAACAGTGTAGCTTGAGTAGCATCTCTAGGTAGCACACTGCGCATGTAGAGGATAGGATATGTTTCGATACTACAAGATCAGTGGTAATGATAGGAAGATATATAAAACTCGATAGGAAGGTAATGAGATCTACAGGTTTGAAAGGAGGGAAGAAACTGATAGGATGACGTGAGGAAAGATCTCCTCCAACTATGCAGTCTCGATAACCAAAATTTTGAGCGCTAATTCTCCTTGAAATTGATGTGAAGAGGAAGAAAACATAGAATACTTGTGGAATAAATTCAGTTCAAGGCCTCAAAAAGATATAAGGAATAAGTCACGAGAAACTCAGACTTTGAATCCACCTCAACATCAGATCTGGTAGCGTTGTTGCCAACTGGTCAGAAGTGGTAATTTGCACAGCGCAACAATTTACCAATAAATCTTGAAAGCATATTTTAACCACCCCTGGCACTGAAAATATATTTGACCACCCATGGCACTGAAAACATATTTTAATATGAGATATTGAAAGCATATTTTAACCACCCTTGGCACTAAAAACAAGGAAGAGATGACATCAACATTGTAATCATAAATCATGGTAGAAAATGATGGACAAGAAGTGCGCTACGGAAACTCCTGATGAGTTGGCATCGTTCCCTTTCAAAAAATGATTTGACCAGTAAGCAGAGTACAAAAGGGACAAAAAGACAAGGTTACGAGGGCATTAGTGAGGAAACTGGTAAGTCAAGTCAGGCTGATCGTGGAGTGATTCGATCCTAGTGTCAAGTCATGGAGCGGATCAAAAGATAGGTCATAAAAAATGGTCCTGAGTCAAATATTTGTGTGAGGATCAAAACATAAGTCATGACTTAAGACTTTATTTATCAATGGAAACTAAGAAAACAAACTTTTAAAAGGATAAATCAAAAAATTAAAATCTAAAGGCTTAGAAAAGGATGAAACTAAATGCTAAAGACCCAAGGAAACTTAGTGTGATAAAAATTGGGTTTACAACTTGAAGGAATAAGATGGAGAAAAAAAGAGGTACAATCCCATACTTGTTGGAAAGGGGTTTGCATCGAATAAAGTTATAGATTTTGATGAAATATTTTCACCTGTTGTTAAAATGACTTCGACTAGGACTATTTTAAGTCTTGTGGTAGTAGAATATTTTCATCTTGAACAATTAGATGTAAAAACAAATTTTCTCCATGGGGATTTGGAGGAAGAGATTTATATGAAAAAACCTCAAGGGTATCAGGTCAAAGGGAAGGAGAATTTGGTATGTAGGTTTAAGAATAGATTTTATGGCCTAAAGAAAGCTCCAAGGAAGCGGTATTTGAAATTTGGCAGTTTTAAGACTGAACAAGGTTATAATAGTTATCATTCTCATCACTATGTTTATTTTAAGAGGCTAGAAAATGGAAGCAATATTATCTTTCTACTGTATGTAGATGACATGATTGTTGTAGGGTATAACATGTAGGATATAAATTTGATCAAAAGGAAATTAGATAATTAATTTTCGATGAAGGATTTGGGTGCTCCAAAGAAAATCCTTGGTATGAGAATAACATGAGACATGAAAATCACAAATTGACATTGTCTTAGGGAGAGTACAGAGCGAAGGTGTTGGATATGTTTAGAATGTAAAATGAAAAACTAGTTAGTACACCTTTGGTAAACAATTTAAAATTAACCAAGAAAATGTGTCCCAATACATAGCAGTAGATATAAAACATGTTGATTGTCCCTTATTCATAAACAATTCGTAGCACGATGTATGTGATAGTGTGCACAAGACCAGATATTGCACATGTAGTGGGAGTTGTGAGTAGGTATGTGAAAAAAATAGGTAAATAAAATTGGGAGGAAGTAAATTTGATTCTCAAGTATTTGAGAGGTACTACTACTCATGCATTACATTTTGGGGATTCAAACATTATTTTACAAGGATATGTTGATTCAGGTATGACATGTGATAAAGATAGCAGGAGGAGCACCACAGGGTTTGTTTTTATTGTAGGTGGAACAACAATAAGTTGGATTTTGTACTTTCAACAACAAAAGAAGAGTATGTTGTTTCTACCGAGGCTAGTAAAGAGATGATTAGGTTACATAGGTTTATGGAGGAATTGGGAAAGAAGTAGGAGAATAATAGGTTATACTATGAAATCCATCATTCCATTCATATTGCAAAGAACTCAACCTTCCATTCTAGGACTAAACATATACAACTCAGGTACCATTTCATACAATTCATTTTGGAAGATGGACAATTGAAGTTGGAAAAGATACATACTAGCCGAAGTCCTATAGACATGTTAACAAAGGTAGTAAGTAAGGAGAAAATGAGTTCCTTCTTAGTTTTAGTTGTTCTTCAAGAATGAATATGAACATGAGAAACTTTCTAGGTTCAAGGTGGATCATAGTCCAATAGGTACAACACCAGTGGAGTGTTCTTTATCACTCTCCAAGTGGGATATTATTGGTTGTGGAGCCTGATTATCTTCCCGATTCATAGGTCTTGTTTTAGTCATGTTTGGATCCCATTTCATCATGATGGGTATTAACCCCCATCATTTTTCACTAAGGGGTCTAGGGATGGTGGTGACACTTTATGGATCCCCCACTAGTGGGGGTTTGGGGGCAACACCCCCGAATAAATGTTTTTGGGAACATTTCCTTGTAAAATATTGTAATTTTGTAGTAAATATGAATCGTTCATCATTAGGTTGCATACATAATGATAAAAGTTATGTTAGGGTTTTTTTCCTTAGAAGAAAACACTCTTTTATGTATGAGGTAATTCTATTACAACTGTTTGTGAGAGTGAATATTGTGTTTTGAGAGAGGATAATTTGAGAAAATAAAATGAAGTTATAACGAGTGTGTTGTAGGTTGTATCCCTTCATTTGTTGGATAATAATAAAGGAAAGACCTAGAAATTTCTCTGTGGATGTACCCCATATTGGGTGAACCACATATATTTGTTTATAAATTGTATTGTGTATCTTTTTTGTTTTATTTCCACATTTGTTTTATATTATTGCTCTACGATTCTCTTTTTATAAAAAATCCGTGTTTTGAAACTTGCTTTGGATATTTTCCACCTTTTCGCTTGGATGTTGTTTATGGACATCAAGGAGGAGTGAGGGAAAACATCATAAGAGAAACATTGAAAGTAGATAAATGTTTTTATTTAGACAAATCTATTTGCAAGTATAAGAGACACTAAACAAGTCATGGGAAAAGTATAAGGCCATACATGATTAACATAGAATCAAGAAGTGCTTGAAAGTGGGAGACATAGTTTGGTTACATTAAACAAGGAAAGAATATAGTGTCCTGGTAATAATATCAAGGATATATGGTATGGACCTTTTGTGTTATTGGAGAATATGGGAGATAACACCTACATAATGAGTTTATTCCTATACATTCTCATTTACTCAACAGTAAATGTGGAGAATTTGAAACTCTATGATCCTTCCATGTTGGATCAGGAGGTGGAGGACGTCCTTCCCACCATAGAGGAATTATCACTAGATGCTCAAGAATATTTGGAAGAAGAATCAATTTTTCAAAGGAAGTCTAAAGCTAGAAGATAAGGGAAACATGAACGTTGGTGGATTGGGTTGAAAGGAAAACTTCCAAGCAAAGAAAAATACTACTCAAGGAAGAAGGTAGAGGGAAAAAATTCCTCACCTCATTTAGTACAATTCTGGAAACCAAAATCCTCCCTAAATGGGGATTTATCATCCCAAATGGATCATCATATATGTTTTTGTTAAGAACCAAACATCAATATAACATATAAACCTCAGGAAAAGTACTCAACGCCTTGAAAAAGAGATAATTTCAGATAATAAGCCTCTTTGAGGGGGCAACCTCCTTTTACCCCACTTAAATGTTCAAGTACAAGATGATTCA
>JZKD02S1605213.1:292502-304510 GCA_000966675.3 Picea glauca | reverse complement strand
CCTTATATGCAAATGTATGTAGTTGTTAATGTTGAGAATTTGAAATTGTATGAGACTCCTTTGATTGATGATCAAGGAGAGCATGTTCATATTCCTTCTATAGATGATTTTTCCCTAGAATATCTTACAGAACTGCATGAAGACACCATCCTTGACAGGAGAATGAGAACTTCAAAACGAGGAAATGTGGAGTATCTTTGAGTTGGTCTTAAAGGTACAAATCGAAGAAAGATGGAGTGGATTGAGGTTGGAAGAGAGAGGGAACTATACCCTCATCTTCAAATAGACTGAAAATAGTCTTTTGGATGTCCAAAATCTTTCCAATGGGGAGTTGTGATCAGGGGATCAACTTTTGATCAAAAATTCAAAGTGCTCAGAATTGCTTCAAATCGAACGAGAGCATAGGCCTCGTCGTTACGAACCCAACACAACTCATTTGGGTTCAAACAGACGTTAGGAACGAGAGATATCGCGTTCTTTTCAAAATGGCAAACAGGAAAAAAAGGGGGTGCTAACTGTACAGTCCGTAGGGATGCTGACGTGGCAGGCCATACGACACGTGGCAGGCATCTATTTGCACAATTGGCAGGTGACATGGCTTATTTGCAGAAAATGGAATGGCAACACGTGGCCCAATCAATGGCTGCCACGTGTTCCCTATTTATTGGTTTAAAATCTATTTGGAGTCCACTGGAATCGACCCCGTGACCTCCACCCACATGCAAATCTTTGGAAAAGACCACCAACCAATACGCCACCATAGTGTTTCTTAACACTATATGGTGTGGATTACATTTGAATTGAAATGTTGTATGTATGGGCGGGGTGTTATGTGTATTGTAATATGGCCACGATTTAAACCCTTTGCGCACACATTTAAAACTATACCCGGGTCGTATGTTATGTTGTAATATGACCACAGGCGTGGGCTTATGTTTTAACATAGCCCTTTTTCTATGGCCGCGGTCACATGTTTGTTTCCATATGACCATTGAACACATGTGCGGGTATGTGTTGGTTTGAATACGGTTCAAACGGTTATGGCCCTTATTTTTAAACACGTAGTCACATGGGTCATATGACCTTGACCTTGACAGTTAGGGGCTAGGTGAGCCAATAACCATCCTACAGTTTGCACGGTTCACGCGGTTGCGGTTGGTGCCAAGTTTTTATGCTTTAAAATGTGTGTGGGCTAGGTTGAGCCAACAGGAGGTGCATTTTGTAGATGCAAAGACAACAAGCTTGAAGGGGGGACTTCCAGGAAGCCTATCTTCTTCATTTTTTGGCCAAACGAGTTGCTGAAAAAGCCCAACTAGGGGTTTTTGGATGTTATGAAGCCATTGGAGTAGTCTATTTGGCATTTTGAGCATTGTAAAACACATTTTTGAGCACTTTGAGAAAATAATACAAATGATCCATTGGACGCTGGACCAAAAGATGTAGCCCAAGAGAGGGGTGAACTCCTTTATCATTTGTTGTGTTATGTGTTTTATGTTCACTGATTTTGTTGTTGTTTATATGCATCTTGAATGAGTAAATCCTATTAAAGCTATGTTGCAAAGTTGATCCATTTGCATTTTAACACATGAATTTTACTTGATACAAGTCTTCTTCATTTTTATATCAACCATGGATGGTTTTATAGCCCAAAAATTTGCTACCTATGAATCCATGGCATTGGCCTTTCTACTTGCACAATTTTCCAAATTACTGTTGATGATCTCTCTTTAAAAAACAAATTTTTGGAGCATGTACGCGCCCTGCGACACTACTACATGTGTACATATGCTATCTGCATAATAGACATCCCACGTACATACACTAGCTACATACTAAAAGACCCAAGTTTACCTCTAAAAGTTGCAAAAAATAAAAAGTTGCAAGGAATTCGACAGAGTTTACGGGCTATCGAGGGTTTCCCAACCAATTCACCCATTGTAGCCCATCCCCAAACCAAATAACTATCCTCTTTCCATATAAAAGGAGGTCTTTGGGTCCCATTCCACATTCAAGCATTAGACATAGAAACTCTGCCAAAATCCCTTTCCTTTTGTTCCCAATCTTTGCATCCCCTTATGAGATTTGGCCTCAACATTCCCCCTCTATCCCTCTCCTTATACAATCCCTTCCCCATTTCTCAAGGATATCAATTGATTGTGAGAGGTATTACAAGAATAATGCACTTGGAGAAGCAGTAAGAGGAGCCCAGACAAGCTTCGTGGAGCGTCAACCGACAAGAAGGTTGTAACTATTTGCAATCTTCACATCTGAATAAAAGAGTTCTAATTTTTTCCCAAATATTGTGCTTTTGTGCTTAATTAAATAATGAATTTACATATATATATGAAACTTAACATTGATAAGTAGATATAGAATATCTTTTATTTTGGTTTTCTAAATTGTTTGCAGGTCAGCTTTGGGAGGAGACCAACAACCCAAGAAACTATAAAGGAGAAGGAGGATAACACGAATCGAAATGACCTAAGGTACATCCTCTTTTCCTTCTCTTATCTTTTGCATTCAGATTGTTTGGGGTAGTTTAGAAGTAGAACCATATTTTAAGGGGCATCATTGCTCTGCCTGTACTTTGAACCTAGTATAGTAATAGGGGGATTTTCCATGCTAGCAAAATTGGCAACTCCAATGGGTTTTATAGGTATTTTTTTGGGTTTTAATTGGCTTCTTTATTTCCTTTTTAGTTTTTATCAAGTTCACTGTGTCTTCTAAGGGTCTTTGGTCACTTGTAGGGTGCCTACCAATTCTCCTTGCCCAATCAATCTGCCTCTTATTTTTCTTTTTTGAAAAATCCTAGAGGTGTACGTGCTCTGCTTTGGCTCAACCTGCGTACATACATAGTCTGCATAGTAAAAAACCCGCGTACATATGGAGGCTACTGATGCAACATCCTATGTCTCTATGTCTTGAAAGTGGTTTTAAAAAGAGAGGTCTTTCTCTTTTCTAGCAGAAGTTTAGGCTTCCCAGGGATTTCTTGGACCTTACAAAGTCTCTGTTTCTGGCCTTAGCTTGGGTTAAAGATTCATTTTCAACTTTTTTCTTGTTTTTCTTTTTCTTTCCCTAGAGGTTTAGAGTGAACTTTGAAGTTTTAGATCCTCCTTTGGTCTCTATTGATTCCCCGCATTTACGTAGTTGGCCTAGGTTCTGAGTCAATATTGGGTTCTTTTCTCTTTTTATCATCTCTTTGCTTTGACAAAAAAAAAAAAACAAAAAAAACTTTTTGTCTCACTGTGTTTCCTAGATTTTTTGGCTTATTTTTAGCTTGAATCATGTATTCTGTAGTTTATTTTAGCATGTTTTGTTAGTTCTCCTTTGATTGGAAGAAAATATAAAAGAAAACCTAGTTTTTTTATGTCTCTTTCTTTCTTTTCATTTGCTTTGCATTGTTATTTGAAAAAGAAAAAGAATTAGCATAGGGTTTCATTTTATTCTCATCTTGAAAGCATTTCAAAAGAAAAATAAGAAAGAAATTCCTTTCATTTGCTCTTTTGTTTCTCTCGAAAGTTTTGTTGTGCTTTTTGCATGGAAAGGAGAAAAGATTGCATTTTTAAATTTGAAGGATTGTTTATACTTTTTCTTCCTTGAAACTCTTTTCACTTGAAGGATTAGTGTAAATTTTTATTTTCCAGTGTTCTTATAAGTATCATTTTTGCAAGAGTCTCAAACAACATCAGTTGCACTTTCATTCATTGAGTAAGAAAATCCCCTAAAACGAACGTGCTAATCTAAAAATATTAGTAACACTTTTTCTAGGGTTCACCAATAGCTTAGGATATGGCCTTGGATTAGGTGTGGAGAGATAAACTCTCTAAGGAAAACCAAAACTTAAATTAGGTGTCTATGCTAGGGTGTGAAAAATCCACTTTGCAATTACTCAATCTAGGAAGATCCTCTCACACAGGAGTCAAACACCAGGCTGCGTTGAGGACGATGATGGACATATCCACTCTTGATCCTGAAAAATAGTTTGGGAGAGTGTGTATTGGGGGTGAATCTTGTAGCGTTACTGCCTTGACTTGTGTCATAGCTCTGAGACACTTGGATCCATCCAAGGTAATATAAGATTGATTTTGTCCATTCGGTGTTTCAGGCCTCATGAGGATGTTTAGGCTTAGTTACCCATCACATACACTCTATCGACTATCGATTGTAGCCCCCTGGTTGTTGATTACAAGTTGGTGCCCTATTTTCCATTATATAGGTTGAAACACATGTGATTGTGAGGTGTGTATCATGGTACCTGAGTCAGAATCTGTATTTTTTGGGTGACACCCAAAGGAACCATCATTCAGAGGTATGGGTAACTTCTTCTCCTGGCTAGTTGTTTTCCTTTTTGAATGCTTTGGACGATCAGGACTTCATCTCCCTAGGTTGGAAGCATTTAGAAGGGTAGTTTGTTTGGTTTGTATATTTTTAGGATTTTCTTATTAGTGGTGTGATCTATGCTCCCTATTTTTCCATAGAGAGTTAGTTATTCCTTGCTTTGGGTCTCTGACCTAAGGTGGTAGACTTTCCACTCCACCGATCATGAGGACTTTTCGGTCTTCCGCTTAGAAACATGGAGCCACCTCTTTATAGGCATTGTTTTTATACCATTGGTTCACCATAGTCAGTGTGCTAGACATTTTTGGACATGAAACCAACCAAAAAACCCCTTCACAAAGTGGGTTCTTATGATTTTCCTTTCTTTGGAAATGTTGGTGTTCCTTTGATGGCCACATTGTACATTCCTGGGTTGAATGTGGAACTACCAGTTTTGTTGGGTAACATTCCAAATGTACTGAATTCTCTTGATGATTCTCAGTTAAGAACCTTATGTCATGGGAATCATGTTGATGTTCCTTCATCATCAAAGTATTATCCTCCTCCTTCTGCCTTCTCTAGTGAAAGTCTAACTACTAGTAACTGAAAGTCTAAATGAAATAGAAAGAGGAAAAATAGGAAGAAGAAATCACCAACCTCTTTGATTCATGTTGGAGATAGGTCCTCAATCTCTACTATTCATGTTGAATACCAACACCCAGCCTCTACAATTCATGTTGGGGAAAAGCCCCCAACCTGTACAAGTCATGTTGGGGGAAAAATTCTAGTCACTGCTAGTCATAATGGCGATAGGTCTGTAGCTTCTGCGAGTGATGTTGTTGACCCATCGCCAAACTCTACAAGTCATATTGGATATGTGAAGACAAACACTCCAAGTCATGTTGGGGGCACACGCCTCGTCAATGCAAGTCATACAATTGATATGTCAACAACCTCTATGAGTCTTGTTGAGTACAAGCAACCAACTACTGCTAGTCATGTTGGGGGCATTGATTATGTTGAGAAACCTAGACAGATAGGATGTAATCCTAAGCTCCCTTGTAACATTTTCAAGTGAGATCACCTTACTCATTTATGCCCTGGCCTTCAAGAGGCATGGATATTGTGTTCCTTGTCTGCAAGATCTTTGGATTCAAATTCTTCTAATCTTTCCTCACAACCTATTCATCTAGTGGTCGTGCTGATGCAATCTTCATTCGATCCAACTCCTCTTTTGGGGGGTGATACTCCTTCATACCATGTTTTCTCATAGCCTATTCAACCAATGGTTGAGGAAGTGGTCTTTCCAATGCAATCTTTGACTGATCCCACTCTTCTCTTGGATAGTATCAATTCTACCAAAGTGGTCACGTCGTTGGTTGATCCCACTCTTATGTTGGAGAGTGTTGAGTGTACCAAAGTGGTCATGTCGATGCAATATTTGTCTGATCCCACTCTTCTCTTGGAGAGATTCAAGTCTACCAAAGTGGTCATGTCGATGCAATCTTCAGATGATCCCACTCTTCTATTGGGGAGTGATGTGAAAACCGACTATGTTTTTAGAATTTCCATTTTAGTTATTTTAAAGGGGGAATTCTACTCACTTCGAGCACACCCCCTCCAATTCCTAGGATGGTTTCATTTTATTGGAATGACCTTGTCGAGACTCACCTTCCTTCTTCTGCACCTTTTAAAATAAAGTTTGAAGTTAATTCAAAAAACATTTACCGATGTATTGTATATGAAGGAGCCTCCACAAGTATTTTATCCTCCTTAGCTTGGAAAGCTTTGGGTTATCCTGATATTGTGTCTTCTTCACATGAGTTGTTGGATTTTGAAAGACATATTAGTGAATATTTGGGGATTCTTCCTCAGTTACCTATCTCGTTAGGTGTGAATATTGTCCTTGTCGATGTTATAGTAGTGTAAGGCCTATTATATTTCAATATGCTTCTCAGGCATGATTATGTATATTCTATGAATGTTGTGGTGTCTACGCTCTTCCCAGTGATGAATTTCCCTCACAATGGAAGAATTGTCACTATTGACCAACTGTCATCTGATAATCGCCATCCTAATTCATCATTGGTTCAGGATACCCCTTTATATGTTCCTAGTGTTTGTGTAGACTCTACCATGCCACAGGTTAATTATGTGGCATCTTATCCTTGATGTTCAATTGATTTTGAGAAGGAACATGTGTAATCATGTTTTCCTTCTCGAGACATGGTCTCAACAATTGATCAGTATTTTTATCTAGCGAGGGCATGGGAGCCCTTGCTTACCCCTCTTGGTATGAGTGATCTTGAGTCTCCTCTTGAGTCTGATCTCATTGTTTGTATATCCTCAATTCATTTTTCTTGTGATTCTTCATTGATAGACTCTGCCAGCTCTAGCTAGAACCTTCATCGTCATATGGAATATGGTCAGTTTTTTTGGCACTTTGGCACTGTTGACCCTCCTTGTTCACACGATTTCTCAAATTTTGAATTTCCTTCAGATGAGGCTATCCTTGAAGCCATGATTATGGTTTCTATACTGTGGGAAGACTTACACCATGGTTTGTGTTTTATTCCCTTTTGGGAGACTTTTCAGGTTGACTATCGAAGAGAATCTTGGTCATAGCCTAGCAGCGGGATCTACTTGAACTACTACCACACATGAGTTCAAAGGATGTGTGGTACCTTGTACATACTATACAATCCAAGTTTGTTGTTTTCAAGTTTTGTATTCAATAACACCTCTTATTTTTTGAATTTTATATCTATATTGGATCTATTAACTTCTAGATGAGTGTTATTGGTATTATATGCAGGATCTTGGAGACATTTATATTTGAATTTTATTCATCGTATTAATTCTTTTTGACACGCATTGACCTTGAAATTGGCATATAGGTTATATTTTTCCCTACTTGCATTTTTGAATTATTCATTTCTTTGTTCATTTGGCCTTAGGATAGACCCCACTGAAGTGAAACACTAACCTTCCTTGATGATAAGTCTATCATACTTTATGTGGTAGAGCTGTCCTTCCATGGGAATCCTAGTTAGAGCCTTATTTCCCATTTCATTCCCATGCCGAAGTACTTCATAGGAACATGAGTTTTGTTTAGTCCCGTCATGAATTTGTGTTGAAGCCTCATACTTCTTCTTCATCTTTATTTGTCCTATACCCAAGGGACTCCCCTAGAGCATGGTTTTTTCTCTTTCAAGATCGATTAAATTTTGAAAGAAACATCTAATGAGACTGTATTTATTCTTTTCGATCTCGTATGGATTACTTGAGAAAAGAAGCCCCCATGAAGTCTTATTTAAGCCCTTTTCAGACTCTCAAAAATTCAAAATATTACTGAGCGATCTTGTTTCCCTTCACTCTCGCCAAACTCAAATTTGAAAGAACATCTGTCTGGTGCTAGTTTACCCCTTTTTCGGTTCAGACGACTAATTTTACGAATAAATTTATGCTCTAGGAAATTCGGTTCTCTAGAAGAGTATTCTCAGGTGTAAGTTTAACCCTTTTTTGGGCCTAAGGGACTAAATATTCAAAAAAGGAACATTCTCCTTGGTTTTGGTTGATCTTTTTTTCGGGCCTTGGAGATTACTTATGAGAAAGGAACCCCCCCAAAGTCCATAGTTAAGATCTTTTCAAACTCCCTAAAATTGAAAAGATCGTTGAGTGACCTTATTCCTTTCACACTTGTTAAATTGGTCCAGAAAGAACATCTACTTGGCATGATTTTAACCCTTTTTCTAGCCAGTAGATTATTTCAAAAAAAGGTACACCTTGGGAGACTTGTATCGTTGGGATAGTTCTCCTCCATCGTATTTTATACTTTTTTGGGCTAAGAATACTAAACTCAAAAAAATTATGTGATTCCATAGTTAAGATCTTTTAGACTCCTTAAAATTGAAAAGATCACCAAGTGATATTGTCTCAATCACACTCGTTAAAATGGTTTTGAGGAGACATCTATTCTATATAAGTTTAACCCTTTTTTGAACCGATTGGACTAGTTGGGAAAAAGGAACTCCATGGAGTCTTATTTTGAAGTTTTTCAAACTCTCTAAACATGAAAAACCACTGATCTTACCTTCTCTAGGCTCGTAAAAATTTACATGGGAAGAGTCTTGTTTTGTCATGATTAATCACATTGTGGGTCTCATCCTTTCATATTTGGTATAATGTTGGCTCCATGTTTCTCTCAACCGAACCTTTAAATCATTCCTTATACGCAAGCCCTGCAACAATTTTTGTCTTTGTGATATGACATCTTGATCCATGGAGGAATTTTCCACGAGTGTCCTTATCCTACACATGTCTCCTTTCCCTGAAAATCATTATGTTCCATGCGCTTGGAACCGGTTTGATTTCTCGCGACACTCATTTCGTCCTTTGTAACATAGCATTATTTTATTATTTTTCAAGCTCGTTAAAACTTTGAAATAGAAAAAAAAAACAAATATTCCAAAAAGAGGGATTGAGAACCATACACTTTGTTTTTTCGCAGCAAGATAGTCGCCCTTGGAAAAAGCACATCCTTTTGTTTGTTCATCAAGAATTGGGATCTAGTATGACCTTAGGAATCCATTCTTTCTACATAGAGTTGTGTTCTCCTCCATTTGGTTACTCTTCCAAACATATGGAGAGTTTGTGGTGCCTTCTGCATCACAAACTTATGCCAATATTATGATGCTTAATTCTAATCATCCTTTGTTCATTTTTCCAAGGGAATTTTTTTCCAACCCGAGTCGGCCATTCCACAACTTGTCTCTTGACCTTCATGATTCGACCATCCCGTGAGTCAAGTTAAGTCCAGATTCAAAATAAATGAAGTTATGTGATTGAGGATCAAGATCCTCAAGTCTTTCCCCGACGCCATGTCGAAGATCTCAGAGTAATGGGTCTTACACTCCTATGGTTCGCCTACCTGAGTGGTTGAAGATATTGAAGTTGTTTCTCAATATATGAAGTCATCATCTCCATCCACAAGAGTTGATGCTTCTTGATGGTGCATATTATATTGTACTTGAATATCATCAAATTATTTTGAGATGTAGATCTGCTTTGTATTGCTTGCAGATACAATTTATATATACATTTATCTATGACATGGATCTAGAGTGTACTTGATTGGAAACCATGATTAGTTCATCCCAAGCATGGGCATACCCGCCTCAGAGAGATTATTATTATTTTGCAGATGGCACCTCTTGACATATGGTCTCGGTCTCACTCGAATTTGTTCCTTCCCACTGGTAAAGATATTATAATGTAGTTTGTCCATCAGTTTCTCTTCTAACCTCACACATTAGGGGGGATTTGTTATAGCCCAAAAACTCCCTACCTATGCATCCATGGAATTGGCCTTTCTACTTGCACAATTTTCCAAATTACTGCAGAGGATCTCTCTTTAAAAAACCATTTTTGGGAGAATGTATGAGTTGCATCATGTTGTCATTGATGCCAATGGTTTGATTATTTGGGAGACTGTTGGATCATATTTCATTGATGTAAATGGTTTGGTTTGATTGATGTCATTGATTGATTTCAAGTAATTGATTGATTGATGATTGATGAACAATGAATATACATTTATGAGAATGATAGATGTCCTAGTGGAAACCAATTGATAAATATGGATCATTGATATGACTCATTGATGAAGATGGATCAATGAGTTATCATTGATACATGATGAATAGTTGATATATATGATGCAGTGGTGAATTGATGCAAAGCTGAATCCTTATTATCTTATCATGGTTGGTAAGGTGCACAAATGGATGAACTCCAAAGTGGTCCCCTTATGGTGAAAGCCCTCATGGGAAGACGCTTTACAGATTGAGTTATCCTAGAAGAACGGTTGGAGGACCCATGCTTTCACGTGGATTAATGAGATGAAGATCAATGAAGTTGTTGGTGAAACTATCCTATATGGATAGTGCTTGACATGTCATTTCCGGTGGTATGTGGAATGTCACATAACTCCTCACGGTTTGAGAGTTATGGCTCTACGAAGTTGAAGGATCCCCATATGATGGCTTGAAGCCCCAGAAGGTCAAAGAAGTTAAAGTTCTTGAAAAGAAGAAATCATTATTTAAATGATAAAATGAAGTGACAAAATCAAGAAGGAATATTTAAATGCTAAAGTATTGGAGAACTTTCTATTCATGGAAAGTGGTTAACCCTAAAATAAGGAAAATAGGTTAAGTGACCTAGAAATGGGTTAAGTAACCTAAAAATGGGTTAAGTGACCTAGAATATGAAAGTATAAATATGAATCTAGGATCTCTTGTAAAATGTACATTTGGTGAGAATCCTTTTTGTGGATCAATGGAGAGCTTCTTGCTAATATCTTTTGGAGTATTGATGGAGAGCTTCTTGTGAGAGCATATTATTGGTATGGATCTCTTGAGCATGATTGAAGATCTATTATGAGGAAGAGAGTGAGAGGAGGATCTCATGGATGCATCAAAGTTTCGGCAATGTTGGATATCTTGATGGAAAAATTCTCATATTCACATAAAACCCTATTTTCTGATACCCACGCGGGTTGTTTGTGTATAGGGTGCATGTACATGCGGGCTGGCTGTGTATAGGGTGATTGTACATGCAAAACGAATGTGTACAGGGAGCGTGAACTAGATAAAATTATGGAGATTTGTGTTTGAGCTGGTGCCAAGCTCTTGGATGATGAGGCAAGTTCCATATCTGCATTCTATAGCCTCATATCTTTCACTAAGACACTGGTATGGTTACATTATTGTCTTGATGGATACTGTTGTTTGATGTGTTGTGAATGATTAGGGAATTCTTGGTATGGATTCTATGATGTGGCTCAGTTTGGTTGATTTGGTTGATGGAGTGAGCAGCACTCTTGTGATTTAGTAGTGACATGATTGCTATGGTATACTAGTTATTTACACATGATTGAGATAACATTCATATTGATTTGTTGTGGAGCATGAGCAAGGTATTAGAGATCTTGGATGTGTTGTGACTGGATGTGGGTCAGTTTGGACAGTGGAAGACATAAGAGAAAGTGATTGGAGGTTGCAGAAGATCTGAGCATATGAAGAAAAGTAAAACCCTAGTTGCTTAGAAGCATACGCTTGTTGCATTATACAATGGCCGCATTCACACGTGGGCTGTAGTGAGCCAGGGCACATGCACACGTGGGTTGCACTACTGACAGGTCGCATACCTATTGATAGAGTGATATTTGTTGAGGACTGTTGCCTCATCTCAGTTGGTGCTGAGAATGTAAGTGGAGTCTTGCATATAGAGCTGGTGCTCTTGTAGAGTTGTACTCTATTCAGTTGTTGCTGATAAACCCCAAGGATTGTAGTCCGTAATAAAAATAAAATTGTACATACATCTTGTGTTCTTTGTGTTTATTGTGATGATGACTTGTTGATGATATATTGTTGAAATATGTTGCTGATATGTTCTCACATCTAACTGGTTATAAATGACAACAATGGGTAATGAATAAAATGTTGAATTCTAATTGATGAGTTTTAGTGCGAGAGGGAAGTTTTTGGAAAAAGAGCCCCACACTCATTCACCCCCGCTCTAAGTGTGGTAGGTGTGTCCAACAATTGGTATTAGAGAAGGCCTTCACTACAAGCCTTAACAAGCTTGAAGGAGATCCATAGACACACAAATGGATGATGAAGTTCCAATCC